>JAWPHD010006971.1:0-136246 GCA_037043455.1 Cyrtodaria siliqua
GATTTCTTATATATGTTTTACATATGTCTGTGTTGTTTTGGTCAATTCTTACACATATAGCTATGTTGCACACACCCACCCATTACACCCCCTCCCCAAACTTTTTTTTTTTTTACATATTTCTGTGTTGTTTTGGTCAATTTGTGTTAACCCCCCCCCCCCCCCCCCCCCCCCCCCATCCCAACACACCAGCATCACTACCACCCGAATGTTGTTGTTTTTTGTTTGTTTTTGCATATATCTGTGTTGTTTTGTTTTATCAGTTTTATCAGTTTATCAATATGTTTCGCCTCACAACCATCCCAACACCACCCAAATGTTTTTTTAGTTTTTTTTTACATATGTCTGTGTTGTTTTGTTTTATCAAATATACAACTATATCAATTATGCGCCCCCCCCCCCCCACCACCCCCCCCCCCACCTCACATGGAGGACAGGGAGAGGGAAATTGTTCCCCCCCCCCCCCCCCCCCCCCCCCCCCCCCCCCCACCCCCCACCCCCCCCCCCACCCCCTCACATGGAGGACAGGGGAGGGAAATTGTTTTCATTTTATCTTCCATTATTGGATATCATTTTTTTTAATTTTGAACGCAATCATTTACATATAAAGCAATTTAGATTAAATTCAGATACACAGATGAAATATCAACAAAAAAACAAGAAATGAGGCCACAATAAAAAATCGCCAGGTATCCCCTCCCTCCCCGAGTTGCCTTTCGACGACAATTGTTTTTTTAAATGACAGCAACTTTGGATTAAAACTGATAAAAATAAATGAAATGTCACACCCTGCCCCAAATTTTACTATAATTTGTATGAGATTCTAACAATAATTTTTATATCGGCCCGAGTTTCTATACCCACCCCCACCCACCACCCCACCCTCACATTGTTTTAGCCTTGTTTTCTGATGGTATATACTGGCTATACCATTTATTATTCTCTGAATAGTCGAGCTGCGCTGTTCTCCTACAGCTCTTGTTTAATATAAATTTCCATATTTTACAGATTGTTTTGTGGGTCGCCCCCTGAATCCACCCGTAAACTCACCCCACCCCCTACACACTAAATGAAATGAACATAACAAAACAAAATAAACAAGCTTAAGTTAAGTCATGGACATACAGTAGGTCTATGGTTAGGTGCTTTTTCCCCCAGATCAGGCTATAAAACAAGCGAATTTTTTTAATTTTTTCTTTTAGGAGAATGTCTGAAGGGGTAATATGTAATAAATATCCCGGCACCCTTCGCCCATTACCTTTTGTTAACCTAAGACTTGAAAACTTTATACTAGGTACATTATACACAACGCAGTTTCGTGACACGTTGTCCACGGTGGAAAATATGTACTTATGCGCATGCGCATGCAACGTTGGGAGAGACGCGCACTTGTCAATTTATTGTCAATACACATGTCTAGCGATCTACAAAAAATCGATATATTATGTAAAATATGCTTCGGAAAAAAGTAAAACCGAAAGTAAATGGTAAATAACTTATTATTTTGTTAGATTATCGTCATGGTTTACGCACATAAGTCTGATAAGCTGCTCAATTTCGTTCGAAAATCACATGGGTGTTCGAGCGTTTTTTCCAGTCGGGTTTTTTGCAAAGGAAATTAGGCGTATATGCAGTTACATAGAACGTCAGAATAATAAAAAAAAACTGCATAGGAGCCAATTTATTAGGCTACATGACATGATGTTGGTCCTTGTTGAAAATCATTTTGATTCAACGTTAAACATGGCTGCCAGTGGTCATCTTTGTTTACAAGAGTTATATAGTAAAAGCTTGTAGCGACTACTCCTCTGAAACTATTTGAAGGATTTTCATGAAACTTGATAGAAATGTTGCTCTTGATATCTAGTTGATCATAGCAAAATTTCAGGTTGGCCGGAAATTTAAGATGTTATATAGTAAAATACTTGTAGCAGCTACGCCTTTGAAACTACTTGACAGTTTTTCATAAGACTTCACAGGAATGCTAATCTAGCTATCAAACCTATCAGTAGAGCTTCAAGGTCATTGACCGCTTGTTTTTTCTATGAAAACTTGAATTGAGATATTTTGTAGTGAAGATAAATTAATGAGATTTTTAACAACTAATTATCATAATTTGATGATATACATTTGAATGTTGTTTATAAGATGGATATGGAAGTCGGTCATCTTGAAAACTTATGAGATCATAGATATAAATTACCATATAATTATGGCATATTGATAAATATCATTTAAAGCAAATAAAATCACTGCAAATTAATGCAAATCCTTAACTGATTACATAATGTTATAATACCATATTTCTGCTAGGATTTTGGTCTTGGAGAAGGGGTGCGCATTATTCTATTTAACCAGTAGCTTTCACTTTTTGTTTTCAGCAAAAATTAAGCAAAAAAATGTGAACACTAGATCATGTACGACCGCTGTTTATCAGCGAGTATAAATCGAACAAAAGTTGACAAGTTCTTATTTTCTGAGCAAACTTTGATGCATTTGATATATTTGCTTTTATTACAAAATAAAATTATGATTCACCTTGTGTTTTGTTGATCATTTATGAAGAAATACGATAAAAATATCGCTATTTGTTGTGAATTGAAAATTTGTAACGAAAACGAGGCTGGGAATTCCGATATCCGGTGATTTCCTATGTACTATGCTAGTATAATGCTGCACTGCGCAGTCCCGTTTCCCTCAAACACGCTGTTTACCAGCGAGTATAAATCAAACCAAAATTTGGCCTGTACCTGTTTTCTGTATAAAATACGCATTTGATATACAGATAAAATTACAATTCATTTGGTATTTTGTTGATTATTTACGAAGAAATATGGTAACTACTGTTGTGCATTGTGTAGTGAAAATTTGTAACGAAAACAAGGATGGGGGTTACGATCTACGGTGATTTCCAATTTAAAGTGAAGACGGGTTTACCGAATGTTTATTCAATGGTACTATGAAAAGTGATCGATATAGCTCGAATACAAAATTGCTTAATTTTAATCTGAATTTGAATGTTTTGGTTATAGTTTGTTTAATTGTCATTGACTGTTAATAATAACTGGAGAAGTTTGCGTCGGCGACGAGCAGTTTGAGTCGGTGTTGAGATATTTGAGGTAAGGTGTTGAGAACATAAGAAACACGGGGGATTTGGGAGTGTTTTATTTAAACTGAGTAAATAACACAAACACAGTTTAACACGCTGCTCATTTTTAGCCAGTCAGATTTCATTTTACAATAGCCCTTTGGCCAAGGCTTCAAAATGGCGATCCATTGTTCTGAAATTGAAAACAAAAGTTTTTGTACGGTTAACAGTACAAAAAGTTAGATTTTAGCTCTACTGATCAGAGATCAGCAGAGCTTATGCCGTGGTGCGGCGTCCGTCCGTCTGTCTGTCTGTCTGTCTGTCTGTCCGCCCGTAATTTTTTTTTGTAGCGACTACTCCTCTGAAACTACTGAATGGATTTTCATGAAACTTTACAGAAATGTTGCCCATGAAGTCTAGTTGATCCTAGCAAAAATTCATGTTGCTGTGAAATCCAAGATGGCTGCCAAATCTAAAAATAGATTTTTGAAAAACAAGTTTGTAGCGACTACTTCTTGAAAACTCTAAGTGATATTGATATGGGACTTTTTTCTAAAATGATCAGGATGATATGATGTTGGTCCTTGTCGAAAATCGTTTTGATTCGCCATTAAACATGGCTGCCAGTGGCCATCTTTGTTTACATAGAGTTATTTAGTAAAAACTTGTAGCGACTACTCCTCTGAAACAACTTGACGGATTTCCATGAAACTTCACAGGAATGTTGCTCTTGTCAGATGTCTAAATGATCCTAGCAACATTTCAGGTTGGTCAGAAATTCAAGATGGCCGCCACAGCTGAAAATAGATTAAAAAAAAAAGTTTGTAGCGAGTACTTCTTGAAAACTATAAGTGATATTGATATGGGACTTTTTCCAAAATGATCAGCATGACATGATGTTGGTCCCTGTCGAAAATCGTTTTGATTTGATATTAAACATGGCTGTCAGTGGCCATCTTTGTTTACATAGAGTTATCTAGTACAAACTTGTAGAGACTACTTCTCTGTAACTACTCGACGGATTTTCATGAAACTTCACAGGAATGTTGCTCTTGATGTCTAACTGATCATAGAAAAATTTCAGGTGGGCCGGAAATTCAAGAAGGCCGCCATGGCTAAAAATAGATTTTCAAAATACAAGTTTGTGGCGACTACTTCTTGAAAAATATAAGTGATAATGATATGGGACTTTTTCTAAAATGGTCAGTATGACATGATGTTGATCATTGTCAAAAATTATTTTGATTTGACGTTAAACATGGCCGCCAGTGGCCATCTTTGTTTACATAGAGTTATAAAATGAAAACTTGTAGTGACTACTCTGAAACTACTTGACAGATTTTCAAGAAACTTCACAGGAATGCTGATCTAGCTATCAAAAACCTATCAGTAGAGCTTCAAGGTCATTGACCTCTTGTTGATTTTCAGACTGGCATTTTCGGCATTTTCCTTACTTTCGGAAATGGCTAAAAAATACCCTGAATAAGATGTGTCCTCATTGCAGGGATATCGAATCGACATTGGGCTATATCAAAATTAAATTCTTTAAACAATACCTCGGTCATGAATGCAATTGCAAAAACGCCGTCGTATGAGGAATTATTTTGCCAGTGTACATCGGGATTAGGAGTGTCGCAATATACCGGTATACCGGTAAATCGTGGTATTCACCCGTGCGATAAAATATCGCGATATTAAAAGTACATACCGGTATTCTGCGATATTCATGAAGTGTGTTGTGTTTTCTTTTATATCCATTGTATTTCCGCGGCACGCTTATTTGAAAGTGAGAAATAAAAAAACTTGTACCACTCCACGAAGCTGCGTCATCCAGCCATTTTATTTATACATTATACAGGGTTCTCAATAGACGCGTACACGCGCGTTTTGACGCATGGAAATTCAATTTGACCCAATTCTGAAGCAGCTAATTTACCACCTGTGCGTTTTTATGACGCGCGTGTTTTTGCTTTCAAGCATCAATCCAATACACATGTACCTATTTTCGATAGCCCAAACATCACAGTAATGAGCACGCGCTGCATAACAGTGATTGACACCTTGCCTGACGACCTTGATCGCCTCTCGACCAATCAAATTCGCTGCTGTCACAGCTTGTAGCACAGAGGCGGAAATAACCTGTCTGTAAATGGTGTCACTGTGTAATCTAATCGCTGCTATTGTGTTAATAATTTAACGATTATCTTTGAAGTTTATGATGCTTTTTGCAGGTGGAGACTATTATGACTTGATTGGATTAACTGTTTAATTGATTGCTACCGGCTTCTGATTGATTACCGGTTAATAAGACTGAACTGAGATAAAACAAATGCTAGCGGTCAAACATGTGAAAAATATAAAATCGGCAAAAATAAAATTGACTTTATTTGTGTTTGTTGACGTTGTTTTTTATTTGTGTTTGTTGTTTGTTAATTTTGTTTTATGCACGTTTTAAAGAGCAAAGAAATATAATTTGAATGAGGATAATTTAAATATTTATATATCGGCGAAATGTACATAAACAGCGCGTATTTTAACCTGGGTTATCGTTCAGTCAAAACTTACCGGACATTACGCATTGTGATATTTTGTGTTGACGTACTATTTTTGTGCTGTTGAGTAACGGACTTTATTAATTTATGTATGTTCAAAATGTATGTATGTTCAATACACAAATGGCATAAAGAAATATATTTTCATTTATGTCGTCGCAGTCTACGAAACGGCCTGTGTGTTGGGGATGCACTGTGTGAGGTAGTCTCATTTATAACTGACCCCGAAGAAGCAAAAAATAAGAGAGCTAGTGTTATAATAACACCAATAACTTATAATATATAATACAATTCCTCACCATCTGATTGGAGGAAAAATTAGGGCAAACACTAAAGTGTGTCTATACTGCAGCCGAGGTGCGATCTTGTTTGGCCCAATTACATGATGAATTATCAATCATCAAATGTGTACCGGTAAGCCTGTTTTCACAAGCATTATTGAATAATTGCCATTTCAAAGTAGGGTGATTCTGCCTTTCTACGCCGTCTAAAATATATGTCTTTCAAAATAAAGCGAACACTTTTAGAACACTACTTAATGTGACTTCGTGTGTCTAGTACTGTCTACTGTACTATGCAAAATGAGTTTTGTTTTGTTTCTCATGTTCTTGTTCTAGTCAAAAGCTGTGCATCCTAAAGCATTATAAAATGTTTTAACTGTACTATGTTTTTATTTTATACTTGTTATGTACATATAAGAAGAAATATAGCTTACAAATGCATGCAGAAGATTAAGGCAATATATCGCGATATATATCGCGATAATTTAATAAATATTGCAATATAACGCGATATTGGTTTCTGATATCGTGACACCCCTAACCCGATACATGTAAATGGGGATTCGTTTGCATACATGAAAGTTGTATATGATTAGATTAGTTCGTGCATCCATTTCTTATAATTTAAATTCTGTACGGATTAAATAAATAATTTAAATGCTTAACAATTTATAATGTTAGATTACGAATGTTATTACCATGTATTACTCTGTATTTGTATCCGAATGGGCTTTTATAGCCTAATGGAAATACAATTATCTTATTAATTTTATCATTTAACATGTTTAAAGAAATGCATATTGCCAAATAGTGTTTGATTTTCAATTTTTTAATACATTAAAATAATTATTTATCACCCAATGCAATTTGTATTTAAACCATAGCTTTATTTTTAAAAAATGTGTGTCGTACATGGACAGTGGATGTTATTTAATCACTTGTAAAAACATCGCACCTTTCAACATTCTATTGTTGATAGTAAATTTAGTGTTTTGTTGAATATCCAGTTTACATGATTAAGAATTGATTGAAGAAACTGCAACAAACTGAACACTTACTTAAATATTTGATCATTTAAAATGATTCAAACAGTGCGGCTGATTTCCGGATTAACACAACATTAAATAACAACTGCTACAAACTTGTCTTTTAATTTGACATTGACCAATTTAAATTGGTTAACATTACCAAATTGGTCAATTACTGTGTTTTCTTGTTTCGGATTTACTCTGATCTCTATAATCAATGATATTCCATTTAGCTTCTTGTTAGATCATTATGTCAAAAGATCAATGTTAGCTATAATTTTGCGTTGAGAATGGGTTTTAGAAAATTTACTTTTGAAGTTTTACATGACCTTTGTTCTATGGGATTTAAGGCAACAGTGGGAACTCAAGAGTTAATTTATGTTGTCCTTACATATCCGATTGTCTGTTGCTATTGCAGGATCTAAACAGACAGGTTGTCCAGAGCAACACTGCCACCCTGTCTATACCAGAGCTTGAGTTTGAAACACCACCAAACAAGGGAGGTAATTGATTACATCTTATATCCTTTGTTTATTTTATATTGTGATTGTCATTAGGTTATCTTTAAAAAAATAATTGTGTTTGCAGTAATCTTACCCATTATTTCAGAAATAGGTAGAATCATCTTTCTAAATGTTTACAAACTCGTTATTTACTAAATATTGCCTTTTAACATTTGATTTGAAAAAGAATAAAGAAACAACCAAGGAACATGTCATTTCTTAAAATGCAAGAAGTAGCAGTATTCTTTCCAGAGAAATTGTGGTCAAGTTTTATACTATGTGGGTACTATGGCATGTGTTTTTGCATTGAAATTTAAATGACAGTAAACTGTCATGTCTTGCTAAATAGCTATGATAAAAGATGAGTGCCGAATTATTTCAGGGTTGACGACCATAGAAGGTATAATAGACAGGACTGTAGACGGCCTCAGTCAGGACCAAAGTCTCAGAAGGGTGAGATATCTCTCCCTTACTAGCCATGACAACAGTTTTACAATATTTTCAAAATTTTATAAAGAAAATCATACCAATAGAAGAATATGTTTTCACTAAAACAAAGCAGATTAAATCATCATTAATAAAAAAGTCAGTTTACAACAAATTCCCATTGTGTAACACTCCGACAACATAATTGGTATAGTACAGGTCTCAACAATTCCCATTGTTTAACACTCTGACAACATATGGGTATAGTACAGGTCTCAACAATTTCCATTGTCTAACACTCTGACAACATATTGGTATAGTACAGGTCTCAACAATTCCCATTGTCTAACACTCCGACAACATATTGGTATAGTACAGGTCCCAACAATTCCCATTGTGTAACACTCCGACAACATATTAGTATAGTACAGGTCTCAACAATTCCCATTGTCTAACACACTGACAACATATTGGTATAGTACAGGTCTCAACAATTCCCATTGTCTAACACTCTGACAACATATTGGTATAGTACAGGTCTCAACAATTCCCATTGTTTAACACTCTGACAACATATTGGTATAATACAGGTCCCAACAATTCCTATTGTCTAACACTTGGACAACATATTGGTATAGAACATGTCCCAACAATTCCCATTCTCTAACACTCTGACAACATAATCGTAGAGTACAGGTCTCAACAATTCCCATTGTCTAACACTCTGACAACATATTGGTATAGTACAGGTCTCAACAATTCCCATTGTCTAACACTCTGACAACATATTGGTGTAGTACAGGTCGCAACAATTCCCATTGTCTCACACTCAGACAACATATTGGTGTAGTACAGGTCTCAACAATTCCCATTGTCTAACATTGGTATAGTACAGGTCCCAACAATTCCCATTGTCTAACACTCAGACAACGTATTGGTATAGTACAGGTCCCAACAATTCCCATTGTGTAACACTGACAACGTATTGGTATATATAGTACAGGTCTCAACAATTCCCATTGTGTAACACTCCGACAACATATTAGTATAGTACAGGTCTCAACAATTCCCATTGTCTAACACACTGACAACATATTGGTATAGTACAGGTCTCAACAATTCCCATTGTCTAACACTCTGACAACATATTGGTATAGTACAGGTCTCAACAATACCCATTGTTTAACACTCTGACAACATATTGGTATAGTACAGGTCCCAACAATTCCTATTGTCTAACACTTGGACAACATATTGGTATAGAACATGTCCCAACAATTCCCATTCTCTAACACTCAGACAACATAATCGTAGAGTACAGGTCTCAACAATTCCCATTGTCTAACACTCTGACAACATATTGGTATAGTACAGGTCTCAACAATTCCCATTGTCTAACACTCTGACAACATATTGGTGTAGTACAGGTCGCAACAATTCCCATTGTCTCACACTCAGACAACATATTGGTGTAGTACAGGTCTCAACAATTCCCATTGTCTAACATTGGTATAGTACAGGTCCCAACAATTCCCATTGTCTAACACTCAGACAACGTATTGGTATAGTACAGGTCCCAACAATTCCCATTGTGTAACACTGACAACGTATTGGTATATATAGTACAGGTCCCAACAAATCCCATTGTCTAACACTGACAACATATTGGTATAGTACAGGTCGCAACAAATCCCATTGTCTGACACTCGGACAACATATTGATAGAGTACAGGTCCCAACAATTCCCATTGTCTAACACTGACAACATATTGGTATAGTACAGATATTGGTATAGTACAGGTCCCAACAATTCCCATTGTCCAACACTTGGACAACATATTGATATAGTACAGGTCCCAACAAATCCCATTGTCTAACACTCGGACAACATATTGGTATAGTACAGGTCTCAACAATACCAATTGTCTAACACTCGGACAACATATTGGTAGAGTATAGGTCCCAACAATTCCCATTGTCTAACACTGACACCATATTGATATAGTACAGGTCTCAACAAATCCCATTGTCTAACATTCGGACAACATATTGATATAGTACAGGTCCCAACAATTCCCATTGTCTAACGCCCAGACAACATATTGGTATAGTACAGGATATTGGTATAGTACAGGTCCCAACAAATCCCATTGTCTAACACTGACAACATATTGGTGTAGTACAGGTCCCAAAAAATCCCATTGTCTAACACTCAGACAACATATTGATATAGTACAGGCCCCCAACAATTCCCATTGTCTAACACTCTGACAACATATTGGTATAGTACAGGTCCCAACAAGTCCCATTGTCTAACACTCGGACAACATATTGGTATAGTACAGGTCCCAACAAATCCCATTGTCTAACACTCGGACGACATATTGGTATAGTACAGGTCCCAACAATTCCCATTGTCTAACACTCGGACAACATATTGGTAGAGTACAGGACCCAACAATTCCCATTGTCTAACACTGACAACATATTGGTATAGTACAGGTCCCAACAAATCTCATTGTCTAACACTCAGACAACATATTGGTATAGTACAGGTCCCAACAATTCCCATTGTCTAACACTCTGACAACATATTAGTATAGTGCAGGTCCCAACAATTCCCATTGTCTAACACTCGGACAACATATTGATATAGTACAAGTCCCAACAGTTCCCATTGTTTGACGCTCAGACAACATATTGGTATAGTACAGGTCCCAACAATTCCCATTGTCCAACACTCAGACAACATATTGGTATAGTACAGGTCCCAACAATTCCTATTGTCTAACACTCAGAAAACATATTGGTATAGTACAGGTTCCAACAATTCCCATTGTCCAACACTCAGACAACATATTGGTATAGTACAGGTCCCAACAATTCCTATTGTCTAATACTCAGACAACATATTGGTATAGTACAGGTTCCAACAATTCCCATTGTCTAACACTCGGACAACATATTGGTATAGTACAGGTCCCAACAATTCCCATTGTCTAACGCTCAGACAACATATTGGTATAGTGCAGGTCCCAACAATTTCCATTGTCCAACACTCGGACAACATATTGGTATAGTACAGGTCCCAACAATTCCCGTTGTCTAACACTGACAACATATTGGTATAGTACAGGCCACAACAATTCCCACTGTCTAACACTCGGACAGCATATTGGTATTGTACAGGGCCCAACAATTCCCATTGTCTAACACTTGGACAACATGTTGTTATAGTACAGGTCCCAACAATTCCCATTGTCTAATACTCAGACAACATATTGATATAGTACAGGTCCCAAAAAATCCCATTGTCTAACACTGACAACATATTGATATAGTACAGGCCCCAACTATTCCCATTGCCTAACACTCAGACAGCATATTGGTATAGTACAGGGCCCAGCATATCCCATTGTCTAACACTCAGACAACATGTTGGTGTAGTACAGGTCCCAACAAATCCCATTGTCTAACACTCAGACAACATATTGATATAGTACAGGCCCCAACAATTCCCATTGTCTAACACTCAGACAACATATTGGTATAGAACAGGTCCCAACAAGTCCCATTGTCTAACACTCGGACAACATATTGGTATAGTACATGTCCCAACAAATCCCATTGTCTAACACTCGGACAACATATTGGTATAGTACAGGTACCAACAATTCCCATTGTCTAACACTCGGACAACATATTGGTAGAGTACAGGTCCCAACAATTCCCATTGTCTAACACTGACAACATATTGATATAGTACAGGTCCCAACAGTTACCATTGTCTAACACTCTGACAACATATTTATATAGTACAGGTCCCAACAATTCCCATTGTCTAACACTGACATCATATTGGTATAGTACAGGTCCCAACAAATCCCATTGCCTAACACTGTCAACATATTGGTATAGTACAGGTCCCAACAAATCCCATTGTCTGACACTCGGATAACATATTGATATAGTACAGGTCCCAACAATTCCCGTTGTCTAACACTGACAACATATTGGTATAGTACAGGATATTGGAAAAGTACAGGTCCCAACAATTCCCATTGTCCAACAGTTGGACAACATATTGATATAATACAGGTCCCAACAAACTCCATTGTCTAACACTGACAACATATTGGTATAGTACCAGCCCCACAATTCCTACTGTCTTACACTCAGACAGCATATTGGGATAGTACAGGGCCCAACAATTCCCATTGTGTAACACTCAGACAACATATTGGTATAGTACAGGTCCCAACAATTCCCATTGTCTAACACTCAGACAACATATTGATATATTACAGGTCCCAACTATTCCCATTGTCTAACACTGACAACATATTGATATAGTACAGGCCCCAACTATTCCTATTGTCTAACACTCAGACAGCATATTGGTATAGTACAGGTCCCAACAATTCCCATTGTCTAACACTCAAGACAACATATTGGTATAGTACAGGTCCCAACAATTCCCATTGTCTAACACTCAGACAACATAAATTATTGATATAGTACAGGTCCCAACTATTCCCATTGTCTAACACTGACAGCATATTGATATAGTACAGGCCCCAACTATTCCCATTGTCTAACACTCAGGCAGCATATTGGTATAGTACAGGGCCCAGCAAATCCCATTGTCTAACACTCAGACAACATTGGTATAGTACAAGTCCCAACAAATCCCATTGTCTAACACTCAGACAACACATTGGTATAGTACAGGTCCCAACAAATCCCATTGTCTAACACTCAGACAACATATTGATATAGTACAGGCCCCCAACAATTCCAATTGTCTAACACTCAGACAACATATTGGTATAGTACAGGTCCCAACAATTCCCATTGTCCAGCACTCAGACAACATATTGGTATAGTATAGGTCCCAACAATTCCCATTGTCCAGCACTCAGACAACATATTGGTATAGAACAGGTCCCAACAATTCCCATTGTCTAACACTCAAACAACATATTGGTATAGTTCAGGTCCAAACAATTCCCATTGTCTAACACTCGGACAACATATTGATATAGTACAGGTCCCATTAAATTCCATTGTCAAACACTCTGACAACATATTGGTATAGTACAGGTCCCATTAAATTCTATTGTCAAACACTCAGACAACATATTGGTATAGTACAGGTCCCATTAAATTCTATTGTCTAACACTCAGACAACATATTGGTATAGTACAGGTCCAAATAAATTCTATTGTCTAACACTGACACCATATTGGTATAGTACAGGTCCCATTAAATTCCATTGTCTAGCATACTGTAGATAAGGAATGTTTAGCCAAGTCGACTAATGTTCTGTAAAACTAGTTGTGACAGGTGTGACTTGTCAGGAAGAAAATATTTGGATTGTTTTGAAGATTGAGTGTTAGCTTGTAGGAATATTATTTAAAAGATAAATGAACAATATAGATAAATTTGTATAATTTTTTCATTTTCTAAACATAAATATCATATAACTAGGCGCACTGAAATGTGTACATGTCAAGTTGCATAACCTGCATTTTGTGTGAATTTATATTGAAGTATGTCCCTATTGTTGTCAGATACAACATCCAGAAGATGCAGATCAGATCGACATATTTATACAGAAACTAAAGGATCTGAAGTCCTGCCAAACACCCTTCCATTTGGTGAGTAACAATCTTGTTGAATATAACAGTTATATAATGTCCACTTGGAAACCTATGGTATCACTTAATGACATAAATAACTTAAAGGAAGTATTTCTTGTTCAGGTTAGTATCTTTTATATCTGCATAACAATATACAAGAATCATGACAAAATGTCAGTGTTGCCAGCAGAGTCATGACATGACATGACATTACTTTTTCCATCCATAATTATGACATTTTCAGTACAATGCTATCAATTAAGTGGTCACAAATGAGGGATCATCTTTACAACTGCAGCCTTACTTGACCTTCAGTCTTACTTGACCTTTCTACCTCCATGGCCGGAATAATGGTAAAGACGCTGCATTTGAAACTTTCCCGCCTCTCACAGCTGCAGTTTCGAATACCACTTGAAGCTCAACTGCTAATTGAGATTCTTACGGACTGCAGGAGGTATACAGTACTGGTTCTACCCGGGAAAAAGGTGGGTGGTCCGAGCCCACCACAAAAAACGACCATCATATATTTGATTTTTACCAAACTTTGCCAGTCTTAATATTGACCAATGCTTGGACAAGATTGAAAACCACCAATATCAGATAATAAACATCTGGGGGCCGTTTTATGAAAAATGTTACGATAACTTTGATCATAAATCAAAATATTAAATGTATTGCTATATGTTACGTTAAACAGATAAAACGATTTTCTGTAAACTGTCTAATACATATGTTGTTTATGCAATATTTCCACCCTTCATTGCTTGCTTCAAATACTTTTAAGGAAAATGGCTGAAGTTATTTCATTTTGACTTACCAACAAAAGTATCGTAGGTTGTTTCATAAAACAGGGCCCAGAAACATTGAAAAATCCTTAACAAAATCATCTTCTGACCTTATTTATCAGACCCACTATTATTACTGTTGCAAGAGTCTTCGATAGACAAAGGTCATCAGGTGAGCGATTCAGGGCCATTTGGCTTTCTTGTTTACATTGCAAATATCTACAATAGACAAAACTCTTCATGTGAGCAATTCAGGGCCATTTGGCCTTCTTGTTTACATTGCAAGTATCTACAATAGACAAAGGTCTTCATGTGAGCGATTCAGGGCCATTTGGCTTTCTTGTTTACATTGCAAATATCTACAATAGACAAAGGTCTTCATGTGAGCGATTCAGGGCCATTTGGCCTTCTTGTTTACATTGCAAATATCTACAATAGACAAAGGTCTTCATGTGAGCGATTCAGGGCCATTTGGCTTTCTTGTTTATATTGCAAATATCTACAATGGACAAAGGTCATCAGGTGAGTGATTCAGGGCCATTTGGCTTTCTTGTTTATATTGCAAATATCTACAATGGACAAAGGTCATCAGGTGAGTGATTCAGGACCATTTGCTGTCTTGTTTACATTGCAAATATCTATGATGGACAAAGGTCATCAGGTGAGTGATTCAGGACCATTTGGCTTTCTTGTTTACATTGCAAATATCTACAGTAGACAAAGGTCATCAGGTGAGTGATTCAGGACCATTTGCTGTCTTGTTTACATTGCAAATATCTACGATGGACAAAGGTCATCAGGTGAGTGATTCAGGACCATTTGGCTTTCTTGTTTACATTGCAAATATCTACAGTAGACAAAGGTCATCAGGTGAGTGATTCAGGGCTATTTGGCTTTCTTGTTTACATTGCAAATATCTACAGTAGACAAAGGTCATCAGGTGAGTGATTCAGGGCCATTTGACAATGATGTCTAATATTTATCTTATTGCTGTGGAAAAGTTTTATATGCAAATCTTATGATCATTCAGTAATTCAATTCACCAAACACCTGTTTCAGACAATATTTCACCCGGCTGAGACATTGCAAACTTTGTTACTAAATCGGACAATATATTTGGAAAGTTTTAAAAAACCGAATGTGTTTGTTATATTTCAAAAACGTTGTATTAGTGTATGTAATATTTTTAAACTTTACTTTAATAATTCTGGATCATTGCAGATACTCGATGACCTGAGTGGAAACAGTTTTATTGAGAATCCATATCCTTTGAAAGCTTGAAGACAAATGCCAGAACCGCTGTTGTGCAGAGGTCTGAAGCTCTAGGGAGCAAGGCCTTAACGATCAAGCTACTGCGGCCATTGTAAACTGTAGTAATCAGGCAGTAAAGAAGAATATCCAAATTAAGAATCAACAGTACTTGTGAAAATCTTCATTTTTAACCTGGTTTTCATATGGAAAAGTATGGTTATTAGATTGGCAAAAGGTGGCATCAAACTCATGGTTTCCACTCAATAACGTTTGTAAGGAATGAGATATTGCGACACAACTGCTGTGTAGGTAGCTTATATGGGAAGGAAGCTTAGGATTGCATTTGAGGTCACTGGGGTCAAGGTTTTTGTTACTAAAGATGGACAAAGGGTTTCTGGGCAATACCTTAGTTAGGAATGAGGTATTGGAATGAAACCTACTGTGTAGGTAGCTTATGTAGAAAGGAAGTTTGGGATTGCATTTGAGGTCTCGGCGGTCAAGGTCTCCATTACTAAAAACAGAAAAATGGTTTTCGGGGGAATAACTTTAGTTTGGAATGAGATATTGGAACCTAGCATGGTGGTAGCTTTTATGGAAAGGAAGCTAGGTATTGCATTTGAGGTCACTGGGTCAAGGTTGCTGTATCCAAAAAAATAGAATAATGGTTTCCGGACAATTACTTTAGTTTGGAATGATATATTGGAACAAAACTTGGTGTGTAGGTAGCTTATATGGAAAGGAAGCTTGGGATTGCATTTGAGGTCACTGGAGTCAAGGTTGCTGTTACTAGAAAAAAGATAAATGGTCTCAGGCTATAACTAGTCAGGAATGAATATTGGAACGAAACTTGCTGTGTAGGTAGCTTATATGGAAAGAAAGCTTGGGATTACATTTGAGGTCAACATGTCAAGGTCATTGTTACTAAAAATATAAAAAAAACACTTTGTAGAATGCTTATGGAAAACCTGTTTTTTGTGGAATTTCCACGTTTCATTTCTTCAAACTTTTGATATCTACACAAAATTGCGTATACCAATATATACACACAGTAAGGTCAAATTTTGTGTTAAAACATCATTTATTTGTCACAACAACTTTATATTGGGGATACATAACGTTTTTTTTTTTTTTCTTATTACACACATGCTCCAGAGACCACCCGTTTAGTTAAAAAAACAAAACAATGTTAGCAGTTCCTTAACATTTTTTCACTAATGCTCCTCTAATAGATCCTGAGATGAAGATGAATCATTATACTCGGACAAAAGAACAGGACGAGGCACTAGGCATACAGGTGAGTCGATGGACAAGAGTTAATCAGTTAAAAAAATTTCTGCATGTGTTCCAGTATAACCTGACCTCAAATTCTCTATTTGTTCTCCAAAATCAACTCTCCTTTCTATATGTTTTCTAGTATCATTGGACCTCTGTGTTTTCCAGTATCATCAAACCTCTTTTTATGTTTTCCAGCATCATCCGACCTCTATATGTTTTCTAGTATCATCTGAACATCTATATGTTTTCCAGTATCATCTGACCTCTCTATATGTTTTCCAGTTTCATCTGAACATCTATAGTTCGAGTATCATCTGAACATCTATATGTTTTCCAGTATCATCAGACCTCTATATGTTTTCCAGTGACATCAGACCTCTAAATATGTTTTCCAGTGTCGTCTGACCTCTCTATATTTTTACAGTATCATCTGAACATCTATATGTTTTCCAGTAGTATCATCTGAACATCTATAGGTATCTGTCTATCTGTATGTTTTCCAGTACCATCTGACCTCTCTTTAGGTTGCGGATTGCTAATTAACTTCCCATAGATGACTGTATGAGGTGACAGCTGGTTACTGCCAAACCTAAACATACAGTGTTCAAATTCTGGCTTTTATTTCCAAGCAGTTTCCATGGCAAATCATTTAAAACCACAAAACGGCCACCTTTCCCCTAAACAAAGTCATTGCCAGGTCTCTGCTTACATATGCAGTAAAAAATGGCCGAAATCTCATTTTGAGTTAATTGAGGAAAAAAGGATTTCATGCGAAACTTTCATCGCCAAAAAATGCAACCATCCTAGCATGTTACACATCTGAAACTTCAATTTGCAATATTGTCATAGCATTTTGAGATTTTCATGACCTTTCACTTCTGTAACTTCAATCTGGGAAAGGGTTGTGGCTTGTTTTCTTGCCTTTTCGAAGAAAAAAAGAGACATAGGCGGCGGCTGCGGCAACATTCAAGTTTTGCGTTTAGGTAATTTTCTCACAAACTGTATACACTAGACCTTTCAAACTTTGCTTATAGTTGTATCTTGGGTGGTACATCGCAACATGACAAAGCAAATGTAGAAGTGACCTTGACCCTCCAAGCAATGGGCAGATAACTTAATAATTTTAAGGTTCAACTTTTGCTTTTAGGTCACTTTTTCACAAACTGTATGCACTAGACCTTTAAAACTTTGCTTAAAGTTGTATCTTGAGTGGTACATCGCAACGTGACAAAGCAAATGTGGAAGTGACCTTGACCCTCCAAGCAAAGGGCAGATAACAATAATTTTTCCTTCAACTTTTGCATTGAGGTCAATTTCGCGCAAACTGTATGCACTACACCATTCAAACTTTGTTTATAGTATCTAGGGTGGTACATCACAACGTGACAAAGCATATGTGGATGTGACCTTGACTGTCCAAGCAAAGAGCAGATAACCTTATAATTTTTACCTTCAACTGTGCCATTCAGGTCACTTTTTTACAAACTGTATGCACTAAGGCCTTTCAAACTTTGCTTATAGTTGTATCTTGAGTGGTACATTGCAACGTGACAAAGAAAATGTGGATGTGACCTTCACCATCCAAGCAAAGGGCAGATAACTTTAATTGTTACATTTGCATCACTTTCTCATGAACTATAAGTATGCACTAGATGTTTCAGCTTAATGTTTGGAAGAAAAAAAATAAAATTTTGCAACGTCTTGGGTAGTACATCTTTTTGGACGCATGGATTTCATCTATGACCTTGACCTACTTTTTGGAGCTGATGATTTTTAGCTCTACTGGCCAAGGGCCTTCATTTTTCATCCGATTTTTACCAAACTTTAACAGATTGTAAATATCAATGAAAGCTCGCGCAAATTTAAAAACCAGCCAGATCGGACCAGTAACAGCGGAGTTATGGCCCTTGATTAAGTTAAAAATGCTATATTTTGCCTTGTTAATACGATAGGGCTTTCATTTTTCATCTGATCTTTACTAAACTTTTCTCTTTTTTTTATTATTTTTTTTAAATATATATATATTTGTTTAGATGTTCTTTTTTTATAATTATACTTTTCTTTTGGTTTATTAATTGAATTTTTTTTTATAATTTTTTTTTTAATATTTATTTATTTTTTTAATATTTTTTATTGATATTTAGCTAGACTGATCAGAGATCAGCAGAGCTTATGCCGTGGTGCGGCGTCCGTCGTCCGTCCGTCTGTCCGTCCGTCTGTCTGTCTGTCCGTAAACTTTTATTTGTAGCGACTACTCCTCTGAAACTACAGGATGGATATTTATGAAACTTTACAGAAATGTTGCCCATGAAGTCTAGTTGATCCTAGGAAAAATTCATGTTGATGTGAAATCCAAGATGGCCACCAAAGCTAAAAATAGATTTTTAAAATACAAGTTTGTAGCGACTACTTCTTGAAAACCGTAAGTGATATTGATATGGGACTTTTTCTAAAATAATCAGCATGACATTATGTTGGTCCTTGTCGAAAATTGTTTTGATTCAACATTAAACATGGCTGCAGTGGCCATCTTTGTTTACATAGATCTATATAGTAAAAACTTGTAGCGACTACTCCTCTGAAACTACTTGGCGGATTTTCATGAAACTTCACAGGAATGTTCCTCTTGATGTCTAATTGATCCTAGCAAAAATTCAGGTCGGCCAGAAATTCAAGATGGCCGCCGCAGCTAAAAATAGATTTTTAAAAAATAAGTTTGTAGCGACTACTTCTTGAAAACTGTAAGTGATATTGATATGGGACTTTTTCTAAAATGATCAGCATGACATGATGTTGATCCTAGTCGAACACTATTTTGATTCAACGTTAAACATGGCTGCCAGTGGCCATCTTTGTTTACATAGAGTTATATAGTAAAAACTTGTAGCGACTACTCCTATGAAACTACTTGACGGATGTTCATGAAAATTCACAGGAATGTTTCTCTTGATGTTTAGTTGATCCTAGAAAAATTTCAGGCTGACCGGAAATTCAAACTGGCCGCCACGGCTAAAAATAGATTTAAAATAAATAAATTTGTAGCGACTACTACTTGAAAACTGTAAGAGATATTGATATGGGACTTTTTCTAAAATGATAAGTATGACATGATGTTGATCCTTGTCAAAAATTATTTGACATTAAACATGGCCGCCAGTGGCCATCTTTGTTTACATAGAGTTATATAATGAAAACTTGTAGCGACTACTCCTATTAAAAAACTACTTGATGGATTTTCATGAAACTTCACAGGAATGTTGACCTAGCTATCAAAAATCTATCAGTAGAGCTTCAAGGTCATTGACCTCTTGTTTTTAATTGCTTTTAAGCTCGACTGATCAGAGATCAGCAGAGCTTATGCCGTGGTGTCCGTCGTCCGTCTGTCCGTCCGTCTGTCTGTCCGTCTGTCCGTAAACTTTTATTTGTAGCGACTACTCCTCTGAAACTACTGGATGGATATTCATGAAACTTTACAGAAATGTTGCCCATGAAGTCTAGTTGATCCTAGCAAAAATTCATGTTGATGTGAAATCCAAGATGGCCACCAAAGCTAAAAATAGATTTTTAAAATACAAGTTTGTAGCGACTACTTCTTGAAAACTCTAAGTGATATTGATATGGGACTTTTTCTAAAATGATCAGCATGACATGATGTTGGTCCTTGTCGAAAATCGTTTTGATTCGACGTTAAACATGGCTGCTAGCGGCCATCTTTGTTTACATAGAGTTATATAATGAAAACTTGTAGCGACTACTCCTCTGAAACTACATGATGGATTTTCATGAAACTTCACAGGAATGTTGCTCTTGATGTCTAATTGATCCTAGCAAAATTTCAGGTCGGCCGGAAATTCAAGATGGCCGCCACGGCTAAAAATAGATTTTCAAATACAAGTTTGTAGCGACTACTTCTTGAAAACTATAAGTGATATTGATATGGGACTTTTTCTAAAATGATCAGCATGACATGATGTTGGTCCTTGTCAAAAATCGCTTTGATTCGATGTTAAACATGGCTGTCAGTGGCCATCTTTGTTTACATAGAGTTATATAATGAAAACTTGTAGCGAATACTCCTCTGAAACTAATTGACGGATTTTCATGAAACTTCACAGGAATGTTGCTCTTGATGTCTAATTGATCCTAGCAAAATTTCAGGTCGGCCAGAAACTCAAGATGGCCGCCACGGCTAAAAATAATTTTTCAAAAAACAAGTTTGTAGCGACTACTTCCTGAAATCAAAATCAATCAGTAGAGCTTCAAGGTCATTGACCTCTTGTTTTTAATTGATGTAAAAAAAATGTTTGTGTTAACGCCGTGTTAGCAGGAAGTATTGCTATGATTTCTAGTTGTGCCTATTGCATTTTTTCCGGTTCATTGATTTTTGATGGAGTTAGGACCCTTGACATTTCTTTTTAATTTCTTGTCGGCGCTACTCCTCCTAAACGCCTTGTTGGATTTCGACGAAACTTAGCAGGAAGCAACGTTAAGATGTCCAGTTGTGCATATCACGCTTTTGTTCCAGTTTGCTGATTTATGACGGAGTTATGGCCCTTTGACATTTTTACTTTAAATTTCTTGTCGGCGCTACTCCTCTTAAACGGCTTGTTGGATTTCTACAGAAAGCCTTAGTATGATGTTAAGTTGTACAAAGCTATATCAATGAAATCTTGGACAAGTTCGAAAACCAGCTAGATCTTGTTAGTAATGACAGAGTTATGGCCCTTGATTTGTTAAAAATTCTATGTTGTATTTTCCTTTGTTAAATCTGCAATTACTTCATTTTTTATGTGATCTTTACCATATTTGTTTAGAATAATGTTAATATAAACCCCACCCACTGATTTTATGAAATTTCATTCATAGAAGAAAGTGGAACAAATTAAAAAATACCCATGCCATACAGCAGACTTATTGCCCATGATTACCAGGTGAGCGATCTAAGACCATCCTATCCCTGTTGTTTTTGCAGTGTTATAAAAGAAGTACTGATGGGCATTTTATGTCGACAACCCTTGATGTAAGAGCCTTTTTAGCCAGTAGAGCGTCCACAGGCCCTCTTGGGCCTCTTGTTTTTAATAGAATGGCATTTTGTTTTTAAACAGATGCACTTAAATGTCATCTCAGCAAACTGCAAACTCCATTGTTTTTAGTGACTAAAATGTTTACAAACTTCCATTTAAGCATCATTGACCTTTTTATTTTTAAGTCCAGCCCCCGTTAGGCGAGACATGTGAATCTGCGGATTTCTTGTTTTAATGTATAATTATGATACTGTGAAATCATTTTATTTCGTCTGGATTAAATTTCGAGATTCTTTCCAAAAAGACGATTTCGAAGGGATGTAATTTCGCGCATTTCTGATTTTGGAAAATGTATGTATCTTGAAACGCATTATCGATAAATTTGACCCAGATTTGTAAGTGCAAACACGTCCTCAGGCTACATATTGGCAGTGCTGTCTGGCAAATTACGTCAGATTTTCCCTAATAAACAATTAACCCAGGTCACCTAACACCGAACACACTTACTCAGCGGGTGATATTGTGTGATCTCCCGTTGTTTTGACTCAGCGGGTGATATTGTGTGATCTCCCGTTGTTTTGCTTTTTTTATTACCCTGTCTTGACACCATTGTTTGTTTGGGAAGAAAATGGCGGACACCTGCGTCGATGTGTGTCAAATCTCTGTGATTTTATTGGCTAACAACTATAATTAGCTCATGAATATTTATGAGTGGCGATACCTCAATTAAGGGGTGTTAAGTTGTTTTGATTGTACGATAATGGTACTAATTGATATGTAACACAGAAGTTGTACTATATTGCGTTTTAAATGTTTATATGTTTGCCTGCGTTTTGTTTTTTACAATTTATTTTTTGTTGATTAAATATATAAAATCTGTACGTGTTCAATTTAAATTGCCGACCTCTAGGTAAGTACTCTGGAGATGATGACAACGATAATAAACTTAAATAGCATTCGTGAATGGATTATTAGTCTATTTGCGTAGACAAAGGTGTGTCAACACATAACCATACATACTCGTATTGAAAAGATTTAAACAAACAAGCAAGGTTTTATTTTTTTATTATCATATGAATAATTATCTAATTATTCAATACATACATGCATGAAAATAAACGTTTTATCTGCAACAAACAACCCGGTTCAATAAGTTTTAAACTCATTGATGAAACTGCAATACAAAACCGATCGGGATCAAATTTTTAAGCAGTTTTCGTACACATACTAGTTACTTAATTCAAACACTTGGACATTTATTATCGTGGGGATTTGATTTTGCGGCTTGAGTCAACCACGAAATACGCGAAATTAAATCCCCCACGAAATATAATGATTTCACAGTACTTCTATTTCCAATAAATATCATCTGACCTCATCTGACCTTTGATTCTCTATATTGTGTCCAATATCATCTGATCCTCTATGTTTTTCAGAATCATCTGACCTAATTCTATGTTTCTATGTTAAACTTTGTTCTCCAGGAGGAAGAAGAGCCAGAAGAAACTGTCTTTACTGGCAAGCATGAGGTAGGTACAAGCTGTTTTCTGTTCATATAAGTCATCAAAATGGTTACCCTTTAGCTGACACTTGAATTTGGGAAACAAAGAATAACTCAGGGGGCGAGGTCGGGTGAGTACAGAGCATGCGGTAGAATCTAGACTTCCATCTGAATTTGTGGATTTGATCCCTCCGGGTCCTAGGAATCTTTATGTGAGGAAGCTATCCAGCTGGCTTGTGGAACGTCCGTGGTTTTACCCAGGTTCCTGCCCATGCACGAAAATTGCCCGGAGGGGCACCTGGGGTCTTCCTCCAACAATGGAAGATGGAAAGTTGCCATATGACCTTAGCTGTTGGTGCGACTATAATCTCCAATTCAATTCCAATTCAGCTTTTACTTTCAGCACCGTATCTCCTTGACATCATGCTGCTTACATGGAAATCTTAACTTGTTACGAGACACTCTTTGAATGATTTAACTATGCATTGTGTAATATAAAGGTGTCAGCTACGGTTGGTAATCAAATAGTCTACTAGCATATATCCAATAATCTAAAAATTAAGTAAAAAGAAAAATAATTCATATAGTCATCACATCTGTCTTACCAGAGCTATGTCAATATGCCATATTGCAGGTGTTATCATTCCCGACCAATTGCTCACACTGCAATGTACCGTGCCCGACCAACATGAAGTTGGTAGACATCCCCCACTTCAAGGAAGTTGTAATAATGGCCACAAGCTGTGATGCGTGTGGTGTGAGAGAAAGTGAAGTGAAGAGCGGCTCAGGGATTGAACCTAAGGGACGCAAGATTACACTCCATATAACTGACATCAGCGACCTCTCCAGAGATGTGCTTAAGGTAATAGATGAGTTTAAGTTCACCCTCTCAAAAAAATCATCATTGCTGATATAAAAAGCAGCAAAACAATTATTAATACTAATGACATGACTGTGTCCATGTCAGTATATCACCAACATGTGTGACATGACTGTGTCCATGTACAGTATAACACCAACATGTGTGACATGACTGTGTCCATGTACAGTATATCACCAACATGTGTGACATGACTGTGTCAGTGTTCAGTCTCTATATCACCAACATGTGTGACATGACTGTCCACGTACAGCCTCTATATCATCAACATGTGTGAGATGACTGTCCATGTACAGCCTCTATATCACCAACATGTGTGAGATGACTGTTTCCATGTACAGCCTCTATATCACCATCATGTGTGAGATGACTGTCCATGTACAGTTTCTATATCACCAACATGTGTGACCTGACTGTCCATGCACAGTTTCTATATCACCAACATGTGTGACATGACTGTGTCCATGTACAGCCTTTATATCACCAACATGTGTGACATGACTGTGTACATGTACAGCCTCTATATCACCAATGTGTGTGACATGACTGTGTCCATGTACAGCCTCTAGATCACCAGCATGTGTGACACGACTGTCCATGTACACCTCTATATGACCAACATGTGTGACATGACTATGTCCATGTACAGCTTGTATATCACCAATATGTGTGACATGACTGTGTCCATGCACAGCCTTTATATCACCAACATGTGTGACATGACTGTGTCCATGTACAGCCTGTATATCACCAATATGTGTGACATGACTGTGTCCATGCACAGCCTTTATATCACCAACATGTGTGACATGACTGTGTCCATGTACAGCCTCTATATCACCAACATGCCTGACATGACTGTGTCCATGTACAGCCTCTAAATCACCAACATATGTGACATGACCATGTCCATGTACAGCCTCTTCATCACCAACATGTGTGACATGACTGTCCATGTACAGCCTCTATATGACCAACATGTGTGACATGACGGTGTCCATGTACAGCCTCTATATCACCAACATGTGTGACATGACTATTCATGTACAGCCTCTATATCACAAACATGCATGACATGACTGTGTCCATGTACAGCCTCTATATCACCAACATGTGTGACTAGACTATGTCCATGTACAGCCTCTATATCACCAACATATGTGACATGACTGTGTCCATGTACAACCTCTATATCACCAACATGTGTGACATGACTGTGTCTATGTACAGCCTCTATATCACCAACATGTGTGACATGACTAAGTCCATGTACAGCCTCTATATCACCAACATATGTGACATGACTGTGTCCATGTACAGCCTTTATATCTCCAACATGTGTGACATGACTGTGTCCATGTACAGCCTCTATATCACCAATGTGCGTGACATTACTATTCATTTTTAGCCTCTATATCACCAACATACGTGACATGACTGTGTCCATATACAACCTCTAAATCACCAACATGTGTGACATGACTGTGTCCATGTACAGCCTCTATATCGCCAACGTGTGTGACATGACTGTGTCCATGTACATCCTCTAGATCACCAACATGTGTGACATGACTGTCCATGTACACCTCTAGATCACCAACATGTGTGACATGACTGTGTCCATGTACAGCCTGTATATCACCAACATGTGCGACATGACTGTGTCCATGTACAGCCTCTATATCACCAACATGCCTGACATGACTGTGTCCATGTACAGCCTCTATATCACCAATGTGCGTGACATGACTATTCATGTAGCCTCTATATCACCAACATACGTGACATGACGGTGTCCATATACAACCTCTAAATCACCAACATGTGTGACATGACTGTGTCCATGTACAGCCTCTATATCGCCAATGTGTGTGACATGACTGTGTCCATGTACATCCTCTAGATCACCAACATGTGTGACATGACTGTCCATGTAGACCTCTAGATCACCAACATGTGTGACATGACTGTGTCCATGTACAGCCTGTATATCACCAACATGTGTGACATGACTGTGTCCATGTACAGCCTCTATATCACCAACATGCCTGACATGACTGTGTCCATGTACAGCCTCTAAATCACCAACATATGTGACATGACCATGTCCATGTACAGCCTCTATATCACCAACATGTGTGACATGACTATGTCCATGTACAGCCTCTATATCACCAACATATGTGACATGACTGTGTCCATGTACAGCCTTTATATCTCCAACATGTGTGACATGACTGTGTCCATGTACAGCCTCTATATCACCAATGTGCGTGACATGACTATTCATGTATAGCCTCTATATCACCAACATGCATGACATGACTGTGTCCATGTACATCCTCTAGATCACAAACATATGTGACATGACTGTGTCCATGTACAGCCTTTATATCTCCAACATGTGTGACATGACTGTGTCCATGTACAGCCTCTATATCACCAATGTGCGTGACATGACTATTCATGTATAGCCTCTATATCACCAACATACGTGACATGACTGTGTCCATGTACAACCTCTAAATCACCAACATGTGTGACATGACTGTGTCCATGTACAGCCTCTATATCGCCAACGTGTGTGACATGACTGTGTCCATGTACAGCCTGTATATCACCAACATGTGTGACTTGACTGTGTCCATGTACAGCCTTTATATCACCAATATGTGTGACATGACTGTGTACATGTACAGCCTCTATATCACCAATGTGCATGACATGACTATTCATGTATATCCTCTATATCACCAACATGCGTGACATGACTGTGTCCATGTACAACCTCTAGATCACCAACATGTGTGACATGACTGTGTCCATGTACAGCCTCTATATCACCAATGTGCATGACATGACTATTCATGTATATCCTCTATATCACCAACATGCGTGACATGACTGTGTCCATGTACAACCTCTAGATCACCAACATGTGTGACATGACTGTGACCATGTACAGCCTCTATATCACCAACATGTGTGACATGACTGTGTCCATGTACAGCCTCTAGATCACAAGCATGTGTGACATGACTGTCCATCTACACCTCTATATGACCAACATGTCTGACATGACTGTGTCCATGTACAGCCTGTATATCACCAATATGTGTGACATGACTGTGTCCATGCACAGCCTTTATATCACCAACATGTGTGACATGACTGTGTCCGTGTACACCCTCTACATCACCAACATGCCTGACATGACTGTGTCCATGTACAGCCTCTAAATCACCAACATATGTGACATGACCATGTCCATTTACAGTCTTTTCATCACCAACATGTGTGACATGACTCCATGTACAGCCTCTATATGACCAACATGTGTGACATGACTGTGTCCATGTACAGCCTTTATATCACCAACATGTGTGACATGACTATGTCCATGTACAGCCTCTATATCACTAACATATGTGACATGACTGTGTCCATGTACAGCCTCCATATGACCAACATGTGTGACATGACTGTGGCCATGTACAGCCTCTATATCACCAACATGCGTGACATGACTATTCATGTACAGCCTCTATATCACCAACATGCATGACATGACTGTGTCCATGTATAGCCTCTATATCACCAACATATGTGACATGACTATGTCCATGTACAGCCTCTATATGACCAACATGTGTGACATGACTGGGTCCATGTACAGCCTCTATATCACCAATGTGCGTGACATGACTATTCATGTATAGCCTCTATATCACCAACATACGTGACATGACTGTTTTCCATGTTCAACCTCTAAATCACCAACATGTGTGACATGACTGTGTCCATGTACAGCCTCTATATCGCCAACGTGTGTGACATGACTGTGTCCATGTACATCCTCTAGATCACCAACATGTGTGACATGACTGTCCATGTACACCTCTAGATCACCAACATGTGTGACATGACTGTGTCCATGTACAGCCTGTATATCACCAACATGTGTGACATGACTGTGTCCATGTACAGCCTCTATATCACCAACATGCCTGACATGACTGTGTCCATGTACAGCCTCTAAATCACCAACATATTTTACATGACCATGTCCATGTACAGCCGCTTCATCACCAACATGTGTGACATGACTGTCCATGTATAGCCTCTATATGACCAACATATGTGACATGAGTGTGTCCATGTACAGCCTCTATATGACCAACATGTGTGACATGACTGTCCATGTACAGCCTCTATATGACCAACATGTGTGACATGACTGTCCATGTACAGCCTCTTTATGACCAACATGTGTGACATGACTGTCCATGTACAGCCTCTATAGCACCAACATGTGTGACATGACTGTCCATGTACAGCCTCTATATGACCAACATGTGTGACATGACTGTCCATGTACAGCCTCTATAGCA
Source organism: Cyrtodaria siliqua (assembly GCA_037043455.1). Classification (NCBI taxonomy): domain Eukaryota; kingdom Metazoa; phylum Mollusca; class Bivalvia; order Adapedonta; family Hiatellidae; genus Cyrtodaria; species Cyrtodaria siliqua. The sequence goes on from JAWPHD010006971.1 coordinate 28,629, forward strand.
CCAACATGTGTGACATGACTATGTCCATGTAAAGCCTCTATATCACCAACATGTGTGACATGACTGTGTCCATGTACAGCCTCTATATCACCAACATGTATGACATGACTGTGTCCATGTACAGCCTCTATATCACAAACATGTGTGACATGACTGTGTCCATGTACAGCCTCTATATCACCAACATGCGTGACATGACTATTCATGTACAGCCTCTATATCACCAACATGCATGACATGACTGTGTCCATGTACAGCCTCTGAATCACCAACATGTGTGACAAGACTGTGTCTATGTACAGCCTCTATATCACCAACATGCGTGACATGACTATTCATGTACAGCCTCTATATCACCAACATGCGTGACATGACTGTGTCCACGTACAGCCTCTAAATCACCAACATGTGTGACATGACCGTGTCCATGTACAGCCTCTTTATCACCAACATGTGTGACATGACTGTGTCCATGTACAGCCTCTGTATGACCAACATGTGCGACACGACTGTCCATGTACAGCCTCTATAGCACCAACATGTGTGACATGACTGTCCATGGACAGCCTCTATATGACCAACATGTGTGACATGACTGTGTCCATGTACAGTCTCTATATGACCAACATGTGTGACATGACTGTGACCATGTACAGCCTCTATATGACCAACATGTGTGACATGACTGTCCATGTACAGCCTCTATAGCACCAACATGTGTGACATGACTGTCCATGTACAGCCTCTATATGACCAACATGTGTGACATGACTGTCCATGTACATCCTCTATATGACCAACATGTGTGACATGACTGTGTCCATGTACAGCCTCTATATGACCAACATGTGTGACATGACTATGTCCATGTACAGCCTCTATATGACCAACATGTGTGACATGACTGTGTCCATGTACAGCCTCTATATGACCAACATGTGTGACATGACTCAATCTCATTAAAATCAGATCCAAAATATTCGCTCCACTACTTTCCGCTATTTAGATCTGACCATATTACATACCGGGTCACCTCAGATTGACCTTTCATCTAATCAATATTCATGAGAAGATCAACTAAATTCAACCAATGAAATCGCGTGTTTCATTTATAATTCACATGAAATTAAAACTTCTATTCGAGTGAACTGAACAAACGCAAATCTACATATCCGAATAAAGATAAAAGTCTTTGTGTGTTATTGCTGTGTTATTGCACGATACATTCAAAGAAATGCACTATGTTCTACATCAAGATACGAAGAAAATCATGGGAACTGTCATGTATTTTTCCTACGAAATTATCACGACAGTATATATCCTAAATAGTATGCCATAATACATGTGGCCCGATTAGCTCAGTCGAAAGCGTACTCGACCGCGGAATTAACAGTATAATTTTAGTGTGTGGGTGTGGGATCAATCCCACGAATCGGTAAAAATATTTGTACCGCTATTAAATTCCGTCAAGTTTTCAATCTTTTTTTTCCCAGTAAATATTCAATAATGGTTGGTGTATTATGTTTGTCAACGCAATTTGTTTCTGTTTTATAAGTCTCTTTCAATACCAAGCGTAGACTTTTACTGTTCAATGCGACATGCGCAGTGAAGCTGTCAATACCGAACAATTTTGTAGGCTGAAATCTGATTGGCTAATCGTAAGGTCAATCTGAGGTGACCCGGTATGTAATATAGTCAGATCTAAATAGCGGAAAGTAGTGGAGCGAATATTTTGGATCTGATTTTAATGAGATTGGACTTGACTGTGTCCATGTACAGCCTCTAGATCACCAACATGTGTGACATGACTGTCCATGTACAGCCTTTATATCACCAACATGTGCGACATGACTGTGTTAATGTACACCCTCTGTATCACCAACATGCGTGGCATGACTATTCATGTACAGCCAAGGTATCACCAACATGCGTGACATAGCTGTGTCCATGTACAGCCTCTAAATCACCAACATGTTTGACATGACCGTGTCCATGTACAGCTTCTTTATCACCAACATGTGTGACATGACTGTCCATGTACAGCCTCTATAGCACCAAAATGTGTGACATGACTGTCCATGTACATTCTCTTTATGACCAACATGTGTGACATGACTGTGTCCATGTACAGCCTTTATATCACCAACGTGTGACATGACCGTGTCCTTGTACAGCCTCTAAATCACCAACATGTGTGACATGACTGTGTCCATGTACAGCTTCTTTATCACCAACATGTGTGACATGACTGTGTCCATGTACAACCTCTAGATCACCAACATGTGTGACATGACTGTGTCCATGTACAGCCTCTAGATCACCAACATGTGTGACATGACTGTCCATGTACACCTCTATATCACCAACATGTGTGCCATGACTGTGTCCATGTACAGCCTCTATATCACCAACATGTGTGACATGACTGTGTCCATGTACATCCTTTATATCACCAACGTGTGACATGACCGTATCCGTGTACAGCCTCTAGATCACCAACATGTGTGACATGGACTGTGTCCATGTACAGCCTCTATATGACCAACATATGTGACATGACTGTGTCCATGTACAGCCTCTATATGACCAACATGTGTGACATGACTGTGTCCATGTACAGCCTCTATATCACCAACATGCGTGACATGACTATTCATGTACAGCCTCTATATCACCAACATGCATGACATGACTGTGTCCATGTATAGCCTCTATATCACCAACATGTGTGACATGACCATGTCCATGTACAGCCTCTATATCACCAACATGTGTGACATGACTATGTCCATGTACAACCTCTATATCACCAACATATGTGACATGACTGTGTCCATGTACAGCCTTTATATCTCCAACATGTGTGACATGACTGTGTCCATGTACAGCCTCTATATCACCAATGTGCGTGACATGACTATTCATGTATAGCCGCTATATCACCAACATACGTGACATGACTGTTTTCCATGTTCAACCTCTAAATCACCAACATGTGTGACATAACTGTGTCCATGTACAGCCTCTAGATCACCAACATGTGTGACATGACTGTGTCCATGTACAGCCTGTATATCACCAACATGTGTGACATGACTGTGTCCATGTACAGCCTTTATATCACCAACATGTGTGACATGACTGTGTCCATGTACAGTCTCTATATCACCAACATGCCTGACATGACTGTGTCATGTACAGCCTCTAAATCACCAACATATGTGACATGACCATGTCCATGAACAGCCTCTTCATCACCAACATGTGTGACATGACTGTCCATGTATAGCCTTTATATGACAAACATGTGTGACATGAGTGTGTCCATGTACATCCTCTATATGACCAACATGTGTGACATGACTGTCCATGTACAGCCTCTATATGACCAACATGTGTGACATGACTGTCCATGTATAGCCTCTATATGACCAACATGTGTGACATGACTGTCCATGTACATCCTCTATATCACCAACATGTGTGACATGACTGTCCATGTACAGCCTCTATAGCACCAACATGTGTGACATGACTATGTCCATGTACAGCCTCTATATCACCAACATGTGTGACATGACTGTGTCCATGTACAGCCTCTATATCACCAACATGTATGACATGAACTGTGTCCATGTACAGCCTCTATATCACCAACATGTGTGACATGACTGTCCATGTACAGCCTCTATATGACCAACATGTGTGACATGACTGTGTCCATGTACAGTCTCTATATGACCAACATGTGTGACATGACTGTGACCATGTACAGCCTCTATATGACCAACATGTGTGACATGACTGTCCATGTACAGCCTCTATATGACCAACATGTGTGACATGACTATGTCCATGTACAGCCTCTATATGACCAACATGTGTGACATGACTGTGTCCATGTACATCCTCTATATGACCAACATGTGTGACATGACTGTGACCATGTACAGCCTCTATATGACCAACATGTGTGACATGACTGTGTCCATGTACAGCCTCTATATCACCAACATGCATGACATGACTTTTCATGTACAGCCTCTATATCACCAACATGCATGACATGACTGTGTCCATGTACAGCCTCTATATCACCAACATGTGTGACATGACTATGTCCATGTACAGCCTCTATATCACCAACATATGTGACATGACTGTGTCCATGTACAGCCTCCATATGACCAACATGTGTGACATGACTGTGTCCATGTACAGCCTCTATATCACCAACATGCGTGACATGACTATTCATGTACAGCCTCTATATCACCAACATGCATGACATGACTGTGTCCATGTACAGCCTCTATATCACCAACATGTGTGACATGGACTGTGTCCATGTATAGCCTCTATATCACCAACATGTGTGACATGACTATGTCCATGTACAACCTCTATATCACCAACATATGTGACATGACTGTGTCCATGTACAGCCTTTATATCTCCAACATGTGTGACATGACTGGGTCCATGTACAGCCTCTATATCACCAATGTGCGTGACATGACTATTCATGTATAGCCTCTATATCACCAACATACGTGACATGACTGTTTTCCATGTTCAACCTCTAAATCACCAACATGTGTGACATGACTGTGTCCATGTACAGCCTCTATATCGCCAACGTGTGTGACATGACTGTGTCCATGTACATCCTCTAGATCACCAACATGTGTGACATGACTGTCCATGTACACCTCTAGATCACCAACATGTGTGACATGACTGTGTCCATGTACAGCCTGTATATCACCAACATGTGTGACATGACTGTGTCCATGTACAGCCTCTATATCACCAACATGCCTGACATGACTGTGTCCATGTACAGCCTCTAAATCACCAACATATTTTACATGACCATGTCCATGTACAGCCGCTTCATCACCAACATGTGTGACATGACTGTCCATGTATAGCCTCTATATGACCAACATATGTGACATGAGTGTGTCCATGTACAGCCTCTATATGACCAACATGTGTGACATGACTGTCCATGTACAGCCTCTATATGACCAACATGTGTGACATGACTGTCCATGTACAGCCTCTTTATGACCAACATGTGTGACATGACTGTCCATGTACAGCCTCTATATGACCAACATGTGTGACATGACTGTCCATGTACAGCCTCTATATGACCAACATGTGTGACATGACTGTCCATGTACAGCCTCTATAGCACCAACATGTGTGACATGACTATGTCCATGTAAAGCCTCTATATCACCAACATGTGTGACATGACTGTGTCCATGTACAGCCTCTATATCACCAACATGTATGACATGACTGTGTCCATGTACAGCCTCTATATCACAAACATGTGTGACATGACTGTGTCCATGTACAGCCTCTATATCACCAACATGCGTGACATGACTATTCATGTACAGCCTCTATATCACCAACATGCATGACATGACTGTGTCCATGTACAGCCTCTGAATCACCAACATGTGTGACAAGACTGTGTCTATGTACAGCCTCTATATCACCAACATGCGTGACATGACTATTCATGTACAGCCTCTATATCACCAACATGCGTGACATGACTGTGTCCACGTACAGCCTCTAAATCACCAACATGTGTGACATGACCGTGTCCATGTACAGCCTCTTTATCACCAACATGTGTGACATGACTGTGTCCATGTACAGCCTCTGTATGACCAACATGTGCGACACGACTGTCCATGTACAGCCTCTATAGCACCAACATGTGTGACATGACTGTCCATGGACAGCCTCTATATGACCAACATGTGTGACATGACTGTGTCCATGTACAGTCTCTATATGACCAACATGTGTGACATGACTGTGACCATGTACAGCCTCTATATGACCAACATGTGTGACATGACTGTCCATGTACAGCCTCTATAGCACCAACATGTGTGACATGACTGTCCATGTACAGCCTCTATATGACCAACATGTGTGACATGACTGTCCATGTACATCCTCTATATGACCAACATGTGTGACATGACTGTGTCCATGTACAGCCTCTATATGACCAACATGTGTGACATGACTATGTCCATGTACAGCCTCTATATGACCAACATGTGTGACATGACTGTGTCCATGTACAGCCTCTATATGACCAACATGTGTGACATGACTCAATCTCATTAAAATCAGATCCAAAATATTCGCTCCACTACTTTCCGCTATTTAGATCTGACCATATTACATACCGGGTCACCTCAGATTGACCTTTCATCTAATCAATATTCATGAGAAGATCAACTAAATTCAACCAATGAAATCGCGTGTTTCATTTATAATTCACATGAAATTAAAACTTCTATTCGAGTGAACTGAACAAACGCAAATCTACATATCCGAATAAAGATAAAAGTCTTTGTGTGTTATTGCTGTGTTATTGCACGATACATTCAAAGAAATGCACTATGTTCTACATCAAGATACGAAGAAAATCATGGGAACTGTCATGTATTTTTCCTACGAAATTATCACGACAGTATATATCCTAAATAGTATGCCATAATACATGTGGCCCGATTAGCTCAGTCGAAAGCGTACTCGACCGCGGAATTAACAGTATAATTTTAGTGTGTGGGTGTGGGATCAATCCCACGAATCGGTAAAAATATTTGTACCGCTATTAAATTCCGTCAAGTTTTCAATCTTTTTTTTCCCAGTAAATATTCAATAATGGTTGATGTATTATGTTTGTCAACGCAATTTGTTTCTGTTTTATAAGTCTCTTTCAATACCAAGCGTAGACTTTTACTGTTCAATGCGACATGCGCAGTGAAGCTGTCAATACCGAACAATTTTGTAGGCTGAAATCTGATTGGCTAATCGTAAGGTCAATCTGAGGTGACCCGGTATGTAATATAGTCAGATCTAAATAGCGGAAAGTAGTGGAGCGAATATTTTGGATCTGATTTTAATGAGATTGGACTTGACTGTGTCCATGTACAGCCTCTAGATCACCAACATGTGTGACATGACTGTCCATGTACAGCCTTTATATCACCAACATGTGCGACATGACTGTGTTAATGTACACCCTCTGTATCACCAACATGCGTGGCATGACTATTCATGTACAGCCAAGGTATCACCAACATGCGTGACATAGCTGTGTCCATGTACAGCCTCTAAATCACCAACATGTTTGACATGACCGTGTCCATGTACAGCTTCTTTATCACCAACATGTGTGACATGACTGTCCATGTACAGCCTCTATAGCACCAAAATGTGTGACATGACTGTCCATGTACATTCTCTTTATGACCAACATGTGTGACATGACTGTGTCCATGTACAGCCTTTATATCACCAACGTGTGACATGACCGTGTCCTTGTACAGCCTCTAAATCACCAACATGTGTGACATGACTGTGTCCATGTACAGCTTCTTTATCACCAACATGTGTGACATGACTGTGTCCATGTACAACCTCTAGATCACCAACATGTGTGACATGACTGTGTCCATGTACAGCCTCTAGATCACCAACATGTGTGACATGACTGTCCATGTACACCTCTATATCACCAACATGTGTGACATGACTGTGTCCATGTACAGCCTCTATATCACCAACATGTGTGACATGACTGTGTCCATGTACATCCTTTATATCACCAACGTGTGACATGACCGTGTCCGTGTACAGCCTCTAGATCACCAACATGTGTGACATGGACTGTGTCCATGTACAGCCTCTATATCACCAACATGTGTGACATGACTATGTCCATGTACAGCCTCTATATGACCAACATGTGTGACATGACTGTGTCCATGTACAGCCTCTATATCACCAACATGCGTGACATGACTATTCATGTACAGCCTCTATATCACCAACATGCATGACATGACTGTGTCCATGTACAGCCTCTATATCACCAACATGTGTGACATAACTGTGTCCATGTACAGCCTTTATATCTCCAACATGTGTGACATGACTGTGTCCATGTACAGCCTCTATATCACCAATGTGCGTGACATGACTATTCATGTATAGCCGCTATATCACCAACATACGTGACATGACTGTTTTCCATGTTCAACCTCTAAATCACCAACATGTGTGACATAACTGTGTCCATGTACAGCCTCTAGATCACCAACATGTGTGACATGACTGTGTCCATGTACAGCCTGTATATCACCAACATGTGTGACATGACTGTGTCCATGTACAGCCTTTATATCACCAACATGTGTGACATGACTGTGTCCATGTACAGTCTCTATATCACCAACATGCCTGACATGACTGTGTCCATGTACAGCCTCTAAATCACCAACATATGTGACATGACCATGTCCATGAACAGCCTCTTCATCACCAACATGTGTGACATGACTGTCCATGTATAGCCTTTATATGACCAACATGTGTGACATGAGTGTGTCCATGTACAGCCTCTATATGACCAACATGTGTGACATGACTGTCCATGTACAGCCTCTATATGACCAACATGTGTGACATGACTGTGACCATGTACAGCCTCTATATGACCAACATGTGTGACATGACTGTCCATTTACAGCCTCTATATGACCAACATGTGTGACATGACTGTCCATGTTTAGCCTCTATATGACCAACATGTGTGACATGACTGTCCATGTACAGCCTCTATATCACCAACATGTGTGACATGACTGTCCATGTGCAGTTTCTATATGACCAACATGTGTGACATGACTATGTCCATGTAAAGCCTCTATATCACCAACATGTGTGACATGACTGTGTCCATGTACAGCCTCTATATCACCAACATGTATGACATGACTGTGTCCATGGACAGCCTCTATATCACAAACATGTGTGACATGACTGTGTCCATGTACAGCCTCTATATTACCAACATGCGTGACATGACTATTCATGTACAGCCTCTATATCACCAACATGCATGCCATGACTGTGTCCATGTACAGCCTCTGAATCACCAACATGTGTGACAAGACTATGTCCATGTACAGCCTCTATATCACCAACATGCGTGACATGACTATTCATGTACAGCCTCTATATCACCAACATGCGTGACATGACTGTGTCCACGTACAGCCTCTAAATCACCAACATGTGTGACATGACCGTGTCCATGTACAGCCTCTTTATCACCAACATATGTGACATGACTGTCCATGTACAGCCTCTATATGACCAACATGTGTGACATGACTGTGTCCATGTACAGCCTCTATATGAACAACATGTGCGACATGACTGTCCATGTACAGCCTCTATAGCACCAACATGTGTGACATGACTGTCCATGTACAGCCTCTATATGACCAACATGTGTGACATGACTGTGTCCATGTACAGTCTCTATATGACCAACATGTGTGACAGTATTGTGACCATGTACAGCCTCTATATGACCAACATGTGTGACATGACTGTGTCCATGTACAGCCTCTATATGACCAACATGTGTGACATGACTATGTCCATGTACAGCCTCTATATGACCAACATGTGTGACATGACTGTGTCCATGTACATCCTCTATATGACCAACATGTGTGACATGACTGTGACCATGTACATCCTCTAGATGACCAACATGTGTGACATGACTGTGTCCATGTACAGCCTCTATATGACCAACATGTGTGACATGACTCAATCTCATTAAAATCAGATCCAAAATATTTGCTCCACTACTTTCCGCTATTTAGATCTGACCATATTACATACCAGGTCACCTCAGATTGACCTTTCATCTAATCAATATTCATGAAAAGATCAACTAAATTCAACCAATGAAATCGCGTGTTTCATTTATAATTCACATGAAATTAAAACTTCTATTCGAGTGAACTGAACAAACGCAAATCTACATATCCGAATAAAGATAAAAGTCTTTGTGTGTTATTGCTGTGTTATTGCACGATACATTCAAAGAAATGCACTATGTTCTACATCAAGATACGAAGAAAATCATGGGAACTGTCATGTATTTTTCCTACGAAATTATCACGACAGTATATATCCTAAATAGTATGCCATAATACATGTGGCCCGATTAGCTCAGTCGAAAGCGTACTCGACCGCGGAATTAACAGTATAATTTTAGTGTGTGGGTGTGGGTTCAATCCCACGAATCGGTAAAAATATTTGTACCGCTATTAAATTCCGTCAAGTTTTCAATCTTTTTTTTCCCAGTAAATATTCAATAATGGTTGGTGTATTATGTTTGGCAACGCAATTTGTTTCTGTTTTATAAGTCTCTTTCAATACCAAGCGTAGACTTTTACAGTTCAATGCGACATGCGCAGTGAATCTGTCAATACCGAACAATTTTGTAGGCTGAAATCTGATTGGCTAATCGTAAGGTCAATCTGAGGTGACCCGGTATGTAATATAGTCAGATCTAAATAGCGGAAAGTAGTGGAGCGAATATTTTGGATCTGATTTTAATGAGATTGGACTTGACTGTGTCCATGTACAGCCTCTAGATCACCAACATGTGTGACATGACTGTCCATGTACAGCCTTTATATCACCACAATGTGCGACATGACTGTGTCAATGTACAGCCTCTGTATCACCAACATGCGTGACATGACTATTCATGTACAGCCAAGGTATCACCAACATGCGTGACATAGCTGTGTCCATGTACAGCCTCTAAATCACCAACATGTTTGACATTACCGTGTCCATGTACAGCTTCTTTATCACCAACATGTGTGACATGACTGTCCATGTACAGCCTCTATAGCACCAAAATGTGTGACATGACTGTTCATGTACATTCTCTTTATGACCAACATGTGTGACATGACTGTGTCCATGTACAGCCTTTATATCACCAACGTGTGACATGACCGTGTCCTTGTACAGCCTCTAAATCAACATGTGTGACATGACTGTGTCCATGTACAGCTTCTAGATCACCAACATGTGTGACATGACTGTCCATGTACACCTCTATATCACCAACATGTGACATGACCGTGTCCGTGTACAGCCTCTATATCACCAACATGTGTGACATGACTGTGTCCATGTACATCCTTTATATCACCAACGTGTGACATGACCGTGTCCATATACAGCCTCTATATCACCAACATGTGTGACATGACTGTGTCCATGTACATCCTTTATATCACCAACGTGTGACATGACCGTGTCCGTGTACAGCCTCTAGATCACCAACATGTGTGACATGACTGTGTCCATGTACAGCCTCTATATCACCAACATGTGTGACATGACTGTGTCCATGTACATCCTTTATATCACCAACGTGTGACATGACCGTGTCCGTGTACAGCCTCTAGATCACCAACATGAGTGACATTGCTGTCCATGTACAGCCTCTATATCACCAACATGTGTGACATGACTGTCCATGTACAGCCTCTAGATCACCAACATGTGTGACATGACTGTCCATGTACAGCCTCTATATCACCAACATGTGTGACATGACTGTCCATGTACAACCTCTATATCACCAACATGTGTGACATGACTGTCCATATCACCAAAATGTATGACATGACTGTCCATGTACAGCCTCTACATCACCAACGTGTGACATGACCGTGTCCGTGTACAGCCTCTATATCACTAACATGTGTGACATGACTGTCCATGTACATCCTCTATATCACCAAAATGTGTGACATGACTGTGTCCATGTACAGCCTCTATATGACCAACATGTGTGGCATGACTATGTTCATGTACAGCCTCTATATGACCAACATGTGTGACATGACTGTGTCCATGTACATCCTCTATATCACCAACATGTGTGACATGACTGTGTCCATATACAGCCTCTATATCACCAACATGTGTGACATGACTGTGTCCATGTACATCCTCTATATCACCAACATGTGTGACATGACTGTGTCCATGTACTGCCTCTATATCACCAACATGTGTGACATAACTGTCCATGTACATCCTCTATATCACCAACATGTTTGACATAACTGTCCATGTACATCCTCTATATCACCAACATGTGTGACATAACTGTCCATGTACATCCTCTATATCACCACAATGTGTGACATGACTGTGTCCATGTACTGCCTCTATATCACCAACATGTGTGACATAACTGTCCATGTACATCCTCTATATCACCAACATGTTTGACATAACTGTCCATGTACATCCTCTATATCACCAACATGTTTGATGACATGCCTCTTCCAAAACCTGGCTCCAGTATGTGATTATATTTTGATGGAGTTACCAAAATAAAAGTGTGGAATGTTAACCTATGAATATGTTATGTGCTAATAGACGCAAAACGTGAGTTTCATCTTAAGGACTTCATATGTGTCCCCTCAAAAGAAATGGACATTGTTGGGTAGCTTGAAAAAAAAATGTAAGAAAGATAGTAATTTTCAGATTAAGCCCCTTAAGCCCATATCACAATACACAACAACAAAGCTTTTATATCAATCCATTGTGTTCTGCTTACAATACAACGCACATTGCCTACATTGGATTTAAATATCCATTATTAGTTATTGGGTTTGTTACTGACCCCCTACAGAAATATGTGGGGTCAGTAAGATTTATAGGGGGCGAGGCAATATTGTAAGATTTATAGGGGGCGAGGCAATAGCCGAGTCCCCCTATATATCTGACTGACCCCACATATTTCTGTAGGGGCTCAGTAACAAACCCAATAACTGATTTATTTGCATCGAGCACCTGTTTTAAGGCAAACACCGATATTTAACCCATTTTAATGGAGCGTCAACATCATTGAGATGTTCGCGCAATTTGGTGTCATGACATTGACGTCACGACCGGTACAGTTTAAAAATTATTAATTTACTTATTTTGTTTGTTACTAACGCCTTAAAGAACTATTTGCAAATGATTTAAACTTAGAATCGGAATTGTAGTCCATATTGCTTTAGTGACCCTCTATGAAATCTACTTACCCACTATAGAATAATAGAGGGTCACCATGTGACTGCTCTAATCCAATGAAATTCCTAGGATTTTGTGCGAGATGCAATAAAATTGAATATCTTTCGAATGTTTGAGTTAGTAATTGCAGATGTCGTCAGACATCCCTGATTGTTCGTTGGCTCACATGTTTAGTATGCATTAATTTAGTCGTGTGTGTATTTTGTAGAGCGAGTTGTGTTGTGTGTCGATACCAGAGCTCGAGTTCACAACAGCAATGACCTCAATGCCTGGGAAATTCACAACTGTAGAAGGCTTACTGGACGATATTAGTGATCAGGTGAGTAGAATTACAATTGGCTGATCATTTAAAAATTCACTTTGTTAGACAGTGGCAAAACCATGACTTTTTGATCGATTTCACGGCATAAAATTGTAAACAACATGCCGGACTCATGTATTTTTATATTATGGGATAATGAGTTGTCCATCTTCTGTCCGTCCATTAACTTTTGCCTTGTGAACACGATACGGCCTTCATTATTAATCCGATATTTACCAAACTTTGCTCAATGAAAGCTCGGACAAGTTTGAAAACCAGCCAGATCGGATTAGTTTCATCAGAGTTATGGCCCTTGATTTGCTGAAAAATGCCATATTTTGCCTTGTGAACACTCGGGTACCTTCATTTATTATTTGATCTTTACCAAAATTGCAAAGATTGTAAATATTAATGAAATCTCGGACAAGTTCGAAAACAAGCCAGATCGGATCAGTAACACCAGAGTAATGCAGGCTTGACATTAACGGCTGTCCGATAGCCCGGGACAAACTAAACGTTGCTGTCGGACAAGTACTTACTGCTATCTACCTGTCCGATCGGACAACCAAATATATCTAGTTCTTTTTGTCATTTCCCTTGAATATATCTGCGAACACTTCCTAATCCTTGTGTTTTTAGCTCTTCTGATCATAGATCAGCAGAGCTTATGCCGTGGTCCGGCGTCCGTCTGTCTGTCCGTCCGTCTGTCTGTCCGTCCGTAAACTTTTATTTGTAGCGACTACTCCTCTGAAACTACTGGCTGGATATTCATGAAACTTTACAGAAATGTTGCCCATGAAGTCTAGTTGATCCTAGCAAAAATTCATGTTGATGTGAAATCTAAGATGGCCGCCAAAGCTAAAAATAGATTTTTAAAATACAAGTATGTAGCGACTACTTCTTGAAAACTATAAGTGATATTGATATGGGACTTTTTCTAAAATGATCAGTATGACATGGTGTTGGTCCTTCTCAAAAATCGTTTTGATTCGACGTTAAACATGGCTGCCAGCGGCCATCTTTGTTTACATAGAGTTATATAGTAAAAACTTGTAGCGACTACTTCTCTAAAACAACTGAGCGGATTTTCATGAAACTTCACAGGAACGTTGCTCTTGATGTCTAATTGATCCTAGCAAAATTTCAGATCGGCCAGAAATTCAAGATGGCCGCCACAGCTAAAAATAGATTTAAAAAAAATAAGTTTGTAGCGACTAATGCTTGAAAAGTGTAAGTGATATTGATATAGGACTTTTTCTAAAATGATCAGCATGACATGGTGTTGATCCGAGTCGAACATTATTTTGATTCGACGTTAAACATGGCTGCCAGTGGCCATCTTTGGTTACATAGAGTTATATAGTAAAATCTTGTAGCGACTACTCCTCTGAAACTACTTGAGGGATGTTCATAAAACTTTGCAGGAATGTTGCTCTTGATGTCTAGTTGATCCTAGAAAAATTTCAGGCTCGCCGGAAATTCAAGATTGCCACCACAGCTAAAAATAGATTTAAAATAAATAAGTTTGTAGCAACTACTTCTTAAAAACTATAAGAGATATTGATATGGGATTTTTTCTAAAATGATCAGCATGACATGATGTTGGTTCTTGTCGAAAATCGTTTTGATTCAACGTTAAACATGGCTGCCAGCGGCCATCATTGTTTACATAGAGTTATATAGTAAAAACTTGTAGCGACTACTCCTCTGAAACTACTTGACGGATTTTCATGAAACTTCACAGGAATGTTGCTCTCGATGTCTAATTGACCCTAGCAAAATTTCAGGTCGGCCGGAAATTCAAGATGGCCGCCACGTCTAAAAATAGATTTTCAAAATACAAGTTTGTAGCGACTACTTCTTGAAAACTGTAAGTGATATTGGTATGGGACTTTTTCTAAAACGATCAGCATGACATGATGTTGATCCTTGTCAAAAATCGTTTTGATTCGACGTTAAACATGGCTGCCAGCGGCCATGTTTGTTTACATAGAGTTATATAGTAAAAACTTGTAGCGACTACTCCTTTGAAACTACTTGGCAGATTTTCATGAAACTTTACAGAAATGTTGCTCTTGATGTCTAATTGATCCTAGCAAAATTTCAGGTCGGCCGGAAATTCAAGATGGCCGCCACGGCTAAAAATAAATTTTCAAAAAACAAGTTTGTAGCGACTACTTCCTGAAATCAAAATCAATCAGTAGAGCTTCAAGGTCATTGACCTCTTGTTTGTTTACAACTTCAAACTTCCGCTCTCAATCGGTGTTCACCTAAGAATTAACCAAGCTAGCTTGGTAGCCAGTAGGT
Source organism: Cyrtodaria siliqua (assembly GCA_037043455.1). Taxonomy (NCBI): domain Eukaryota; kingdom Metazoa; phylum Mollusca; class Bivalvia; order Adapedonta; family Hiatellidae; genus Cyrtodaria; species Cyrtodaria siliqua. Next base: position 44,206 of record JAWPHD010006971.1, read on the forward strand.
CAAAGAGTATTTGCATGAAGTGCGCCGATTGGTTGTTTATGTTACAGGTGCACGTATTCAACCAATCTTTGCAGCTGTTCTATCGTTAACTTTGATAACGGTCACAAAATGGTTATTGGGGTAAGAATTTAACTTTTTGACCTACTTGCATTTTTTTGCGAGTGCAAACAATTTCAACTCGTAAAATTGCATTCTCTCTACTTTCGGTCAAACACATTTCTGTGCAATCATTACTTATATTAGATTGTGTTGTAAAAGATAACAACTAACTCCTTTCGTCCACGGGACACATTTGTCAGTTTTGTGACGAAGAAGGTCATGTTCAAAGCGAATGTCCGCGTGAGCTCTATGGCAACTACACGGCTGACATCTTAGAGGGCCAAGCTGCCAATATCGAGAACGAGAACGAAACATTCACCCAAGAGAACAACGACATGATTGCGCAATACAACAAAGACTACGAACACACCAAATCCGACAATGCCGACGGAAATATGTCGCACACAGCCACGGAGTGCATACCTCGGAACCCACTAAAAGACAACATACAACTCATTAATGGTGACTTGCAGACTAAACATAATGGATAAACAAGTAAAAAATATATCCATATCGGGATGCAAATTAACTAACTTTGATTTTTTTTTTAACCAATGTGACTTTAAAGATCATATAGACTCAGTGGTTATGCATCTCGGAACAAATGACTTAAAAAAATAATGAAAAAAATACTGTAACATTAAAGGTAAATCAGCATTGCGAAAAGTGCTTGCCAAGTGGCCATCATCTCAAGTAGCCTTTTCTAGCATACTAGGATACTACCCCGATTTGCGCAGCAATAACAAAATTTAACCAAGACGCAAAATATGTTAATAATTGCACGCTTCAATTTTGTAACTCTGTTGAAAATTGCCATTTCATTGACAATGATGAACTTTTTATAAAAAATAACAAAACTGCCAAAACAATAACTCGTCATGACGTGTTATAGCCTCGCTTAATGTGAATGGTTTACGATTACCGTGAAAACGTGAAAATTTTCATTGGTTCGACTCAAAACAATTTGATATAATTTTTATTCAAAAAACTCATTGTAAAAACGAAACTGAATCGGAGCAGTGGGGGAAACAGTGGGGTGGTTAATCCTTTTCGAATAATGGCGATAGCCAATCAAGATGAGTAGCAATTCTATTTAAAAATAAGTACAAGCGATATACATAATGATACGGATGGTAGATTTATTTCTCTCATAGCCGACTTGAGAGGTGGAAATAATTACCGTATTTCAAATTTATACTCACCAAATATAGGTAAATCACAAAAGCAAATTTTCAATCAGATTAATTCTTATTTACAACAAACAACCGATTGTACTCACATTATCGGCGGCAGTTATAATCCTTAGACCAAGCATGGACAGAAATTGTAAACATTCAGTCAATATTAAAGCAGACGAAGGAGAACATGAGCTGTCTTCTCTTTCGCGCGATCTAGATCTTGAAGATGTTTGGAGAAGACGATTTCCAAATACAAAAGCATATACATTTTCCCACGCTGACTCAAAGTCGAGAATTGATTATTTTCGGTGCTTAAAAAGTATCAATAATGAAATTGGATGGGCCAAATTCGTGGCCATGTTTACTTTCGGATCACGACACAGTAACAAACTAAACTCGTAGAGGCCCAGGGATATGGAAATTAAACTCCAGTATATTAGAAGACGACAATTATATAAAAACTATTGAAACATTTTGGTTTTCTTAGCAAAAATGTAACTCTCTATGCGGATGGTGGGATATGGCAAAACATAAGATAAAATTAATCTCAGTAGACTTTTCAAGGGAAAAAAGACGACGGCAAGTTAATGTCGAAGTATTGGGGAAAAAACCTGTCAAATCTTAAAGAAAAGGAAACTTCTATGGAAAATAAGCAGGATATAGAGGAAATTATGAACGAGATATGTAATTACTATGATTCCCAGTTAAACGCATTTAAGTTAAGGTCTAAAGCCAATTTCGTTGAAGATAATGAAAAATCGACTAATTATTTCTTCAACCTTGAAACTGATTCAGGAGAAATTAAAACTATTCGATCTTAAAGGAGCAGTGTAAATTTTACCAAACACTATTCACCACAGAAGGCATGAAAAACTCTCTTATCCAACATAAAAATAGGGTTATCGTTAGAAGATAATATAGGTTATATTGCTTATTACCATAGATGAATTAGACAAGGTAATAAAAACATTTAAACCCTCAAAATCACCTGGGGAGTCATTACTGCAGAATAGTATCAAAAATTATGGAATATTATTAGAACAGATTTTTTGGAAGTAACTCGTGAAATTCTTAAAAATCATCATCTTTCAAACCTTCAGTACAGGGGAATTTTATCATTAATATATAAAAATGGGGACAGGAAACTTCTCAAAAACTGGCGTCCTATAACGCTGTTAAACGTGGCTTACAAAACAATATCTAAATGTCTAGCGAAGCGACTAAACCGGTTTTACCTAAAATAATTCACTCAGATCAAAAAGGTTACGTCCAGGGCAGAAACATAAGCGAAGCAAACCGTCATATACAAGATGTTATAAATTTCATCGATGATCTTAATGAAGAAGGGTTAATAGTATTTCTCGATCAAACGAAAGCATTTGATCGAGTCGAATGGGCCTGGATTGGTAAATGCTTAGAACAATTTAATTTCTGTCAAAATTTCAGAAACTGGATACAAATGATGTTGATGGGTTCAAAAACTACAATTAAAACAAACGGGTTTATATCTAATTATTTTGATATCACGAGGTCTATCAAACAAGGCTGTCCCTTGGCGCCTTTGATCTACATCATTCAATGTCCTCCTATATAAGAAATGACTAAAACTTTCAAGGAATTATACTCCCATCACAACAGGAAAAAGTGTTCGAATCACGAATAAGTCAATTTGTCGACGATACTCAATTTTTCTGCAAGAATGAAAACTTGCTGCCCCATAAATTGAGAAATGTCCACAATTACGAGCACATATCGGGTGCAAAATTAAACAAGGAAAAAAACACTGGCCTTTTCATTGGTCAGCTAAAAAATAAGAAACTTAACTTCAACAAAATTAATTGGACTAACAAGTATGTCAAAACTTTGGGGGTATGTCACAGCTATAATATTGATGACAATGCTATATGGATGGGAAAAAAAAGTCAAGACATGTTTAAGCATCTGAAAAATGAGAAATCTTACATATCAAGGAAAAAAACTTATTCTGAAAAGCTATGTGATTTGATTTCAAAACTCATTTATGATATGGAAGTATGTGGTATTCCAATAAAATATGCTGAATTGTTACAAAAAATTATGAGCGAATTTATTTGGGACACTAATATTTGGGACAATAAACGACCGCTAGTAAATAATACAACAATTAGTGTTAATCGCCAATTAAGCATTCCAAATGTAATTAATATTCAAAAAAAGTCTAAAATGCCATAACACTACAGTATTATACATTCTGATGCGCAAAAATGGAACACTAGGGAAATTTTATGCTCAATCAGAAGATTGGCGTTTCTCACAAGATTTTTTTCTATGTACCACTCAACTCTCCACTCAACTACATCTTTAAGTAAATTCTACACCAAAGTAATCGGACACTGGGCAGACTTCCGGAAAACAATATTTTCTTACGATACATTTAACCTGGAGAGTGCGCTGCTTTTTGGAAACCATGCATTCACATGCAAAAATAAACCTTTATTTCTCCCCTCATTCACTATAAGTAATATCACCAAGTTAAGTGATATCTGGGATAATAATAGAAAAGAGTTTTTAATGGAAAATGAACTATTTCAAAAATTAATATACAATAGTAACTGGATTTCTGAGTGGTCAAGAATTAAATGCAGTATTCTGCAAACAATAATAGCGTCACTAAAAGGCAACGCGAACAGCTCCAAAGAACCGAAACATTTCATCTCGCTAAACAATTTAACGCTTTATAAATCAAACATGAAGTATTCGAAACGAAATGGTTAATATGGATAAGTAGGAACAGTTTAAAACAGGAAAGAAAATATCTTAATCATGACTATATCTGTGTATGTGTGAAAAACTCTGTTTACAATCAAATAAACCATCTTTAATTTCTACATTTGAATACTAACAAAACTGAACCACAGCAGGGAAAAGCAGAAACATCTACATACAGTCAATGTATTCGTTGTCCCCCTTTATCTGTTGGAATCGTACTGCATATAATTTTTTATATCATGGTGCATGAATGTTAAGTCTATTGTGAAATTTAACTTGTAATATAATTGTTATTATTGGATGCATCACAATGTAAATTACCTTGTTAATATATAATAAACGGGTCAGTAATCGTGGCTCAAAAAAATACTTTTTTCGTTATTTGAGTAACCTGCTAAATTTGTACAGAAAAGATGTACTTGCTAAAAATTTCAACTTGCATTTTCTCAAAACTTGAGGTGCGAGTGCGAAATTCATGTCCTGATAATGAAAAAATAAAAGGTTGGTTTTTGTCTCGCCTTTTCGAAGTAAAAAAGACAAAGGTGTTGCTTTTCCGGCGGCGGGGGCGGCAGCGCAACATTCAAGTTTTGCGTTTAGGTCATTTTCTCACAAACTGTATGCACTAGACCTTTTAAACTTTGCTTATAGTTGTATCTTGGGTGGTACATCGCAACGTGACAAAGCAAATGTGGAAGTGACCTTGACCCTCCAAGCAAAGGGCAGACAACTTAATAATTTTTAGGTTCAACTTTTGCGTTTAGGTCACTTTTTCACAAACTGTATGCACTAAACCTTTCAAACTTTGCTTATAGTTGTATCTTGGGTGGTACATCGCAACGTGACAAAGCAAATGTGAAAGTGACCTTGACCCTCCAAGCAAAGGGCAGATAACTTAATAATTTTTAGGTTCAACTTTTGCGTTTAGGTCACTTGTTCACAAAATGTGTGCACTAGACCTTTCAAACTTTGCATATAGTTGTATCTTAGGTGGTACATCGCTACGTGACAAAGCAAATGTGGAAGTGACCTTGACCCTCCAAGCAAAGGGCAGATAACTTATTAATTTTTGGGTTCAACTTTTGCATTTAGGTCACTTTTTCACAAACTGTATGCACTAGACCTTTAAAACTTTGCTTATAGTTGTATCTTGAGTGGTACATAGCAACGTGACAAAGCAAATGTGGATGTGACCTTCACCATCCAAGCAAAGGGCAGATAACTTTAATTGTTACATTTACATCACTTTCTCATGAACTATAATTATGCACCAGATGTTTTAAACCTAATTTATAGCTTAATCTTTGGAAGAAAACATATTCTATTTTGACATTGTTGTATCTTGGGTAGTGCATCTTTTTGGATGCATGGATTTCATCTATGACCTTGACCTACTTTTTGGAGTTAAGGATTTTTAGCTCTACTGGCCTTTATTTTTTTATACGATCTTTACCAAACTTTAGCAGATTGTTAATATCAATGAAAGCTCGCACAAGTTCGAAAACCAGCCAGATCAGACCAGTACCAGTGGAGTTATGGACCTTGATTCAGTTAAAAATGCTATATTTTGCCTCGTTAATACGATAGGGCTTTCATTTTTAGCTCTACTGGCCGAAGGCCAGCAGAGCTTATGTGATGCCGAGTTGTCCGTCGTCTGTCCGTCCGTCGTTAACTTTTGTCTTGTTAAGACGATAGGGCCTTAATTTTTCATCCGATCTTTACGATACTTTAACAGGTTGTTAATATCAATGAAAGCTCGGATGAGTTCGAAAACCAGCCAGATCGAACAAGTAACAGCAGAGTTATGGCCCTTGATTTAGTTAAAAATGCTATACTGCTGTATTTTGCCTCGTTAAGATGATAGGGCCTTCATTTTTCATCCTATCTTTACCAAACTTTACCACATTGTTAATATCAATGAAAGCTCGGACAAGTTCGAAAACCAGCCAGATCGGACAAGTAACAGAGGAGTTATGGCCCTTGATTTAGTTAAAAATGCTATATTGCTATATTTTGCCTTGTTAAGACAATAGGGCCTTCGTTTTTCATCCTATCTTTACTAAACTTTACCACATAGTTAATATCAATGAAATCTCGGACAAGTTCAAAAACCAGCCATATCGGACCAGTAACAGCGGAGTTATGGTCCTTGATTTAGTTAAAAATGCTATATTTTGCATCGTTAAGATGATAGGGGCTTCATTGTTCATCCGATCTTTACCAATCTTTATCAGATTGTTAATGTCGTTGCAAGCTCAAACAAGTTTGAAAACCAGCCATACCAGACCAGTAACGGCAGAGTTATGGCCTTTGATTTAGTTAAAAATGCTATATTTTGCCTCGTTAAGACGATAGGGGCTTCATTTTTCATCCTATCTTTACCAAACTATATCAGATTGTTAATATCAATGAAAGCTCAGACAAGTTCGAAAACCAGCCATATCGGATTAGTAAAAGCAGAGTTATGGCCCTTGATTTAGTTAAAAATGCCATATTTTGCCTCGTTAAGACGATAGGGGCTTCTTTGTTCATCCAATCTTTACCAAACTTTATCAGATTGTTAATGTCGTTGAAAGCTCAAATAAGTTGGAAAACCAGCCATATTGGACCAGTAACAGCGGAGTTATGGCCCTTGATTTAGTTAAAAATGCTATATTTTGCCTCGTTAAGACGATAGAGGCTTCATTGTTCATTCGATCTTTACCAAACTTTATGCTCCAACAAGTTTGAAAACCATTCATATCGGACCAGTAACAGCGGAATTATGGCCCTTGATTTTGTTCAAAATGATATATTTTGCCTCGTTAAGATTTTTCATCCGATCTTTACCAAACTTTATCAGATTGTTATTGTCTATGAAAGCTTGGTCAAGTTTGAAAACCATTCATATCGGACCAGTAACAGCGGAGTTATGGCCCTTGATTTAGTTCAAAATGATATATTTTGCCTCGTTAAGATTTTGCATCTGATCTTTGCCAAACCATAGGAATCGGACGTATTGTAAACATAGTACAGTATGTAGGTCCCCGCATGTATATAATTTTATATAAAAATAGATATATTTTAATATACTAGTAGTGGATAGTCAATATGGTTTATTACATGCAAATACAATATGTCCGATTCCTATGGCCAAACTTTAGCAGATTTTATGACTTTCTTTTTTTAGCTCACCTGAGCCGAAGGCTCAAAGGTGAGCTATTGGGATCACTCTTCGTCCGTCGTCCGTCGTCGTCGTCCGTCGTCCGTCGTTAACTTTTGCTTCAAATAACTTCTCCTCAGAAACCGCTTGACCAATTTTGACCAAACTTCACGTGGATGATCCTCAGATGAATGCTTTTTAGATTTGTTAAAATTAGATCAGCGCGACATCCAAGATGGCCGCCATTACCATATATGGTTGAAACCTTAAAAAATCTTCTTCTAAAGAACCGCTAGACAGATTTCGACAGTTTTTCGTTTAAAATGATCGCCAACGTCTAGACTATCAAGTTTGTTCAAATAAAGTCCCCGGGGTCAAAAATGGCCATGCCCCAGGGGTCCAAAGTATGTATATTGAGATTTTGCATGTTTTTCATATAGACATATAGGAAAAAACTTTAAAAAATCTTCTTCTCTGAAACCACAAGGCACAGAGGTCTCGTATATTACATGTAGCATCAGCTTATGGTCCTCTACTAAGTTTGTTCAAATGGTGACCCTGGGGTCAAATTTGTCCCCGCCCTGGGGGTCACAATTTTACATAGACTTATATAGGATTTTTTTTTTAAAAATCTTCTTCTCGGAAACTGCAAGAGCCAGAGGTTTGATATTTTGCATTTACTATAAGCTTATGGTCCTTTACCAAGTTTGTTCAAATGGTGATCCAGGGGTCACATTTGGCCCCGCCCCGGGGGTCACAGTTTTACATAGGCTTGTATAGGGAAAAACTGAAAAAAAATCTTCTTCTCTGGAACCACATGGCACAGAGCTCTCATGTATTACATGTAGCATCAGCTTATGGTCCTCTACTTAGTTTGTTCAAATGGTGACCCTGGGTTCAAATTTGTCCCCGCCCCGGGGGCCATTGTTTTACATAGACTTGTATAGGATTTCCTTTTTAAAAATCTTCTTCTGGGAAACTGCAAGAGCCAGAGGTTTGATATTTTGTATTTACTATAAGCTTATGGTCCTTTACAAAGCTTGTTCAAATGGTGACCCTGGGGTCACATTTGGCCCCGCCCCAAGGGTCACATGTTTTACATAGACATGTATAGGGAAAAACTTAAAAAATCTTCTTCTCTGAAACTGCAAGAGCCAGAGGTTTAATATTTTGCATTTGCTATAAGCTTATGGTCCTCTACCAAATTTGTTCAAATGGTGACCTAGAGGTAACATTTGGCCCCGCCCCGGGGATCATAGTTTTACATAGGCTTGTTTAAGGAAAAACTGAAAAAATCTTCTTCTCTGGAACCACATGGCACTGAGCTCTCATGTATTACATGTAGCATCAGCTTATGGTTCTCTACTTAGTTTGTTCAAATGGTGACCCTGGGGTCAAATATGTCCCCGCCCCGGGGGTCACAGTTTTACATAGATATGTATAGGGGAAAACTTAAAAAATCTTCTTCTGTGAAACTGCAAGAGCCAGAGGTTTAATATTTTGCTTTTGCTATAAGCTCATGGTCCTCTACCAATTTTGTTCAAATGATGACCCAGGGGTCACATTTGGCCCCGCCCCGGGGGTCACAGTTTTACATAGGCTTGTATATGGAAAAACTGAAAAAAATCTACTTCTCTGGAACTGCAAGAGCCAGAGGTTTATATTTTGCATTTGCTATAAGCTTATGGTCCTCTACAAAGTTTGTTCAAATGGTGACCCTGGTGTCAAACTTGGCCGCGCCCCGGGGGGTCACAGTTTTATATAAACTTATATATATAGGAAAAAAACAATCTTCTCTGAAACTGCAAGAACCAGAGGTTTAATATTTTGCATTTCCTATTAGATTATGGTCCTCTACCAAGTTTGTTCAAATGATGACCCAGGGGTAAAATTTGACCCCACTCCGTGGGTCACAGTTTTACAAAGACTTATATAGGCAACACATTAAAGTCTTCTTCTCTGGAACTACAAGAGCAAGAGGTTTAATATTTTGCATTTACTATACTCTTATGGTCCTTTACCAAGTTTGTTCAAATGGTGACCCTGGGTTCACATTTTGCCCCGCCCCAGTGGTCACGTTTTACATAGACTTGTATAGGGAAAAGACTTAAAAAATCTTCTCTAAAACCACAAAGCACACAGCTCTCATATATTACATGTAGCCCTGGGGTCACATTTGGCTCCGCCCAAGGTGTTATTCTCTAGCACCTTCATTTTATATTTGATCTTTACCAAACTTTGTGAGTGTCTTAAACTGTCTATATCAATGTTGTTATACACAACAGAGCCCACATTTCTTGAACAACCTTTACCAAACTTGCACAGTTTGTATATGACCATAAGATTTCAAAGAAGTTTGATAATGTGCCAGTACTCATGTGATCGCTTTAGGGCCATCTTGGCCCTGGCCCTCTTTTATTGGTTCAAATTAACTCAGGTGAGCGATATAGGGCCATCATGGCCCTCTTGTTTTATATTATTATTATTTTTATTTATTTTGTTATTTTTTTTTTTTTTTAATATTTTATTTTTATTTTTTATTTATTATTTTTAATAAAAAATTTTTTTTTTTTTTTTTTTAATAATTTTTTTTTTTTTTTTTTTGTTAAATATTTTTATGTTAATTTTTTTAGTTTTTTTTAATATTTTTTTTTGGATATATATATATTTTTTTTGAATTTATTTTTTTTGGAATAATTTTTTTTGAATTCTTTTAATTATTATTTTGATTTTTTTTTTAAATTATTTTTTGAATTTTTTTTTTGTTGAATATTTTTTGATTTTTTTTGAAATTATTATTTATTTATTTTTTGAATTTTTTTTCTTTTCTTAGCTCTATGTCGGACCAGTCGGACCAGTAACAGAGGAGTTATGGCTCTTAATTTAGTTAAAAATGCTATATTTTGCCTTGTAATACGGTAGGGCCTTCATTTTCATCTGATCTTTACCAAACTTTACCACATTGTTAATATCAATGAAAGCTCAGACAAGTTCGAAAACCAGCCAGATCGGACAAGTAACAGAGGAGTTATGGCCCTTGATTTAGTTAAAAATGCTATATTGCTATATTTTGCCTTGTTAAGACGATAGGGCCTTCGTTTTTCATCCTATCTTGACTAAACTTTACCACATTGTTAATATCAATGAAATCTCGGACAAGTTCAAAAACCAGCCATATCGAGCCAGTAACAGCGGAGTTATGGTCCTTGATTTAGTAAAAAATGCTATATTTTGCATCGTTAAGATGATAGGGGCTTCATTGTTCATCCGATCTTTACCAATCTTTATCAGATTGTTAATGTCGTTGCAAGCTTAAACAAGTTTGAAAACCAGCCATACCAGACCAGTAACGGCAGAGTTATGGCCTTTGATTTAGTTAAAAATGCTATATTTTGCCTCGTTAAGACGATAGGGGCTTTATTTTTCATCCTATCTTTACCAAACTTTATCAGATTGTTAATATCAATGAAAGCTCAGACAAGTTTGAAAACCAGCCATATCGGATTAGTAAAAGCAGAGTTATGGCCCTTGATTTAGTTAAAAATGCCATATTTTGCCTCGTTAAGACGATAGGGGCTTCATTGTTCATCCAATCTTTACCAAACTTTATCAGATTGTTAATGTCGTTGAAAGCTCAAACAAGTGTGAAAACCAGCCATATTGGACCATAGGAATCGGACGTATTGTAAACATAGTACAGTATGTAGGTCCCGCATGTATATAATTTTATATAAAAATAGATATATTTTAATATACTAGTAGTGGATAGTCAATCTGGTTTATTACATGCAAATACAATATGTCCGATTCCTATGGCCAAACTTTAGCAGATTTTATGACTTTCTTTTTTTTCTATATTATTATTATTTTTATTTATTTTGTTATTTTTTTTTTTTTTTAATATTTTTTTTTTATTTTTTTTATTTTTTTTATTTGTTATTTTTTATTTTTTATAATTTTTTTTTTTTTTTTTTTTTTTTAATAATATATGAATTTTTTTTTTTGTTAAATATTTTTATGTTAATTTTTTTAGTTTTTTTTAATTTTTTTTTTTTTTTTGGATATATAATTTTTTTTGGATTTTTTTTGATTTTTTTTGGAATATTTTTTTTGGAATTCTTTTAATTATTATTTTGATTTTTTTTGGAATATTTTTTTAATTATTATTTTTTTTTTAATTTTTTTTGATTTTTTTTTGAAATTATTATTATTATTATTTTTTCTTTTTTTTTCTTTTCTTAGCTCTATGTCGGACCAGTCGGACCAGTAACAGAGGAGTTATGGCTCTTAATTTAGTTAAAAATGCTATATTTTGCCTCGTTAATACGGTAGGGCCTTCATTTTCATCTGATCTTTACCAAACTTTACCACATTGTTAATATCAATGAAAGCTCGGACAAGTTTGAAAACCAGCCAGATCGGACAAGTAACAGAGGAGTTATGGCCCTTGATTTAGTTAAAAAATGCTATATTGCTATATTTTGCCTTGTTAAGATGATAGGGCCTTCGTTTTTCATCCTATCTTTACTAAACTTTACCACATTGTTAATATCAATGAAATCTCGGACAAGTTTAAAAACCAGCCATATCGGACCAGTAACAGCGGGAGTTATGGTCCTTGACTTAGTTAAAAATGCTATATTTTGCATCGTTAAGATGATAGGGGCTTCATTGTTCATCCGATCTTTACCAATCTTTATCAGATTGTTAATGTCGTTGCAAGCTCAAACAAGTTTGAAAACCAGCCATACCAGACCAGTAACGGCAGAGTTATGGCCTTTGATTTAGTTAAAAATGCTATATTTTGCCTCGTTAAGACGATAGGGGCTTCATTTTTCATCCTATCTTTACCAAACTTTATCAGATTGTTAATATCAATGAAAGCTCAGACAAGTTCGAAAACCAGCCATACAGCCATATCGGATTAGTAAAAGCAGAGTTATGGCCCTTGATTTAGTTAAAAATGCCATATTTTGCCTCGTTAAGACGATAGGGGCTTCATTGTTCATCCAATCTTTACCAAACTTTATCAGATTGTAAAGGAAAACAACTTAAAAAACTGAAACTGCAAGAGCAACTGCCAGAGGTTTATATTTTGCTGTTGCTATAAGCTTATGGTCCTTTTTTTTTTCCTTTTTTTTTTATTGACTTGGAAAACTAGCCAGATCGGACCAGTAATGGCGGAGTTATGGCTATACTTTGCCTCTTTAAGACGATAGTCATATTAGCCAGTAGAGCGTCCACAGGCCCTCTTGGGCCTCTGTTTTATTTTTTTTTTTTTTTTTTTTTAAAAGATTTTTAAAAAAAAATTGAATTATTTTTTAGCTCTATGTTGGACCAGTCGGACCAGTAACAGGGGAGTTATGGCTCTTGATTTAGTTTGCTATATTTTGCCTCGTTAATACGGTAGGGCCTTCATTTTTCATCTGATCTTTACCGAACTTTAACAGAATCTTTAGTTATGGCCCTTGATTTAGTTCAAAAGCTGTTTTTTGCCCGAAACTTCCAAAAAAATCGTAAATGGCAGTCACTCGCTTCATTGATGTTATAAGAGCCATGTTAGCCAGTAGAGCGTCCACAGGCCCTCTTGGGCCTCTTGTTTATCTGATCTTTACCATGTTAATAACCCCCCCCCCCCCCCCCCCCCTCCCCCCCCCTCCCCCCTTTTTATGAAATTTCATTCATAGAAGAAAGTGGGACAAATTAAAAAATACCCATGCCAGACTAGACACAGCAGACTTATTGCCCATGATTACCGGGTGAGCGATCTAAGGCCATTCTATCACTGTTGTTTTTGCAATGTTTTAAAAAAACTACTGATGGGAATTTTATGTCGACAACCTTTGATATAAGAGCCATTTTAGCCAGTAGAGCAACCACATGTCCTCCTGGGCCTCTTGCTTTTAATAGAATGGCATTTTGTTTTTAAACAAATGCACTTAAACTCCATTGTTTTTAGTTACTGAAATGTGTACAAACTTTCATTTAAGCATCATTGGCCTTTTTAATTTTAAGTCCAGCCCCCATTAGGCAAGACATGTGAATCCACGGATTTCTTGTATTCATTTAAAAGGGATCTCATAACAAACTGTTTCTGTTCATGTTAACCTCTTGTTGTAATTTCCCTTTACTCTTATAAAATAATATTTGATTTTTAAGGAAACATTCATATATAGAAAATATATTTGTCTACACTAGGAAGCAAGAAAAACTATTAAATGGATGAATTTTGTTTATTTTTATTCTGTAGGTATGCAGTAAAACTTGGACAAGTAAAAACTTAAGTAAATATAACAACATCAACCAAGAAAAAATAAGCGTCAAGGCCTGTTATGGTTCGAAAACCAGCCAGATCGGAATAGTTTCACCAGAGTTATGGCCCTTGCTTTTCTGAAAAATTCCATTTTTCTGCCTTGTGAACACTCTTGCACCTTCATTTATTATTTGATCTTTACCAAACTTGCACAGATTGTTAATATCAATGAAAGCTCGGACAAGTTCGAAAACCAGCTAGATCGGATAAGTTTCACCAGAGTTATGGCCCTTGATTTGCTGAAAAATTATGTTTTCTGCCTTTGGAACACTCTGGCACCTTCGTTTATTATTTGATCTTTACCAAACTTGCACAGATTGTTATCATCAATGAAAGCTGGGACATTTTTGTATGATACATATAACCTGGAGAACGCGCTGCATTTTGGAAACCATGCATTCACATACAAAAACAAACCTTTATTGCTCACCTCATTCAGCTGAAAACCGGTATTCAGTAACTATGGCACTTGTTTTTCTGAAAAATGCCATTTTTAGCTCTACTGGCCAAGGGCCAGCAGAGCTTATGGGATGGTGTGTTGTCTGTTGTCCGTCTGTCGTCCGTCCGTTAACTTTTACCTCGTTAAGACGATAGGGCCTTCATTTTTCATCCGATCTTTACCACACTTTACCAGATTGTTAATATAAATGAAAGCTCAGACAAGTTCGAAAACCAGCCAGTTCGGACCAGTAACAGCGGAGTTATGGCCCTTGATTTAGTTAAAAATGCTATATTTTGCCTCGTTAATACGACAGGGTCTCATCCGATCTTTACCAAACTTTACCAGATTGTTACTATCAATGAAAGCTCCGACAAGTTTGAAAACCAGCCAGATTGGACCATTTACACCGGAGTTATGGCCCTTGATTTTCAGAAATATGCTATATTTTGGCCTCATTAAGAAGAAAGGGTCTTCATTTGGCCAGATTTCATTGACATTTTTCAGGGATGATCAGTACCAAGCCTAGTTAGCTCTACTGGCCAAGGGCCGGCAGAGCTTATGGGATGGTGTGTTGTCCGTCTTCCGTCGTCCGTCGTCCGTCCGTTAACTTTTCTTCAAACGACTTCTCCTCAGAAACCGCTTGGCTAATTTTGACCAAACTTCACATGGATGATCCTTAGATGAAGGCTTTTTAGATTTGTTAAAATTAGGTCAGCGCTACATCCAAGATGGCTGCCATTACCATATATGGTCGAAACCTTAAAAATCTTCTTCTCCAGAACCGCTGGACAGATTTCAATAGTTTTTCTTTTAAAATGATCGCCAACGCCTAGACTGTCAAGATTGTTCAAATAAAGTCCTCGGGGTCAAAAATGGCCGTGCCCCGGGGGTCCAAAGTTTGTATATTGAGGTTTTGCATGTTTTTCATATAGACATATAGGAACAAACTTTAAAAAATCTTCTTCTCTGAAACCACAAGGCACAGAGCTCTCATGTATTACATGTAGCATCAGCTTATGGTCCTCTACTAAGTTTGTTCAAATGGTGACCCTGGGGTCAAATTTGTCCCAGCCCCGGGGGTCACAGTTTTACATAGACTTATATAGGATTTTTTTTTTTAAAAATCTTCTTCTCTGAAACTAAAACAGCCAGATGTTTGATATTTTGCATTTACTATAAGCTTATGGTCCTTTACCAAGTTTGTTCAAATGGTGACCCTCGGGTCACATTTGGCCCCGCCCTAAGGGTCACATGTTTTACATAGACATGTATAGGGAAAAACTTAAAGAATCTTCTTCTCTGAAACTGCAAGAGCCAGAGGTTTAATATTTTGCATTTGCTATAAGCTTGTGGTCCTCTAACAAGTTTGTTCAAATGGTGACCCAGGGGTCACATTTGGCCCGACCCCGGGGTCACAGTTTTACATAGGCTTGTATAGGGAAAACTGAAAAAATTCTTCTTCTCTGGAACCACATGGCACAGAGCTCTCATTTATTACATGTAGCATCAGCTTGTGGTCCTCTACTAAGTTTGTTCAAATGATGACCCTAGGGTCAAATTTGTCCCCGCCCTGAGGGTCACAGTTTTACATAGACTTATATAGGATTTTTTTTTTAAAAATCTTCTTCTCGGAAACTACAAGAGCCAGAGGTTTGATATTTTACATTTATTATAAGCTTATGGTCCTTTACCAAGTTTGTTCAAATGGTGACCCTGGGGTCACATTTGGCCCCGCCCCAAGGGTCACATGTTTTACATAGACATGTATAGGGAAAAACTGAAAAAATCTTCTCCTCTGAAACTGCAAGAGCCAGAGGTTTAATATTTTGCTGTTGCTATAAGCTTATGGTCCTTTACCAATTTTGTTCAAATGGTGACCCTGGGGTCACATCTGGCCCCGGCCCGGGGGTCACAGTTTTACATAAATGCTTGTATAGGGAAAAACTGAAAAAATCTTCTCCTCTGAAACTGCAAGAGCCAGAGGTTTAATATTTTGCTGTTGCTATAAGCTTATGGTCCTTTACCAATTTTGTTCAAATGGTGACCCTGGGGTCACATCTGGCCCCGGCCCGGGGGTCACAGTTTTACATAAATGCTTGTATAGGGAAAAACTGAAAAAATTCTTCTTCTCTGGAACTGCAAGAGCCAGAGGTTTAATATTTTGCACTTGCTATAAGCTTATGGTCCTTTACCAACTTTGTTCAAATTGTGACCCTTGGGTCACATTTGACCCCGCCCAAGGGACACATGTTTTACATAGACATGTATAGGGAAAAACTTAAAAAATCTTCTTTTCTGAAACCACATGGCACAGAGCTCTCATTTATTACATGTAGCATCAGCTTATGGTCCTCTACTAAGTTTGTTCAAATGATGACCCTAGGGTCAAATTTGTCCCCGCCCCGAGGGTCACAGTTTTACATAGACTTATATAGGATTTTTTTTTTAAAAATCTTCTTCTCGGAAACTACAAGAGCCAGAGGTTTGATATTTTACATTTATTATAAGCTTATGGTCCTTTACCAAGTTTGTTCAAATGGTGACCCTGGGGTCACATTTGGCCCCGCCCCAAGGGTCACATGTTTTACATAGACATGTATAGGGAAAAACTGAAAAAATCTTCTCCTCTGAAACTGCAAGAGCCAGAGGTTTAATATTTTGCTGTTGCTATAAGCTTATGGTCCTTTACCAATTTTGTTCAAATGGTGACCCTGGGGTCACATCTGGCCCCGGCCCGGGGGTCACAGTTTTACATAAATGCTTGTATAGGGAAAAACTGAAAAAATTCTTCTTCTCTGGAACTGCAAGAGCCAGAGGTTTAATATTTTGCACTTGCTATAAGCTTATGGTCCTTTACCAACTTTGTTCAAATTGTGACCCTTGGGTCACATTTGACCCCGCCCCAAGGGACACATGTTTTACATAGACATGTATAGGGAAAAACTTAAAAAATCTTCTTCTCTGAAACTGCAAGAGCCAGAGGTTTAATATTTTGCATTTGCTATAAGCTTATGGTCTTCTACCAAGTTTGTTCAAATGGTGACCAATTGGTCACATTTGGCCCCACCCTGGGGTCACAGTTTTACTTAGGCTTGTATAGGCAAAAACTGAAAAAATTCTTCTTCTCTGGAACCACATGGCACAGAGCTCTCATGTATTACATGTAGCATCAGCTTATGGTTCTCTACCAAGTTTGTTCAAATGGTGACCATGGTGTCAAATTTGGACGCGCCCCGGGGGTAACAGTTTCAGTTTTTAGCTCTACTGGCCAAGGGCCAGCAGAGCTTATGGGATGCTGTGTTGTCCGTCGTCCGTCGTCTGTCTGTCTGTCGTCTGTCGTCTGTCGTCTGTCTGTCGTCTGTCGTCCGTTAACTTTTCTTCAAACGACTTCTTCTCAGAAACCGCTTGGCTAATTTTGACCAAACTTCACGTGGATGATCCTTAGTTGAATGCTTTTTAGATTTGTTAAAATTAGGTCAATGCTACATCCAAGATGGCTGCCATTACCATATATGGTCGAAACCTTAAAAAATCTTCTTCTCCAGAACCGCTGGACAGATTTCAACAGTTTTTCTTTTAAAATGATCGCCAACGCCTAGACTATCAAGTTTGTTCAAATAAAGTCCCCGGGGTCAAAAATGGCCGTGCCCCGGGGGTCCAAAATTTGTATATTGAGGTTTTGCATGTTTTTCATATAGACATATAGGAAAAAACTTTAAAAAATCTTCTTCTCTGAAACCACAAGGCACAGAGCTCTCATGTATTACATGTAGCATCAGCTTATGGTCCTCTACTAAGTTTGTTCAAATGGTGACCCTGGGGTCAAATTTGTCCCCGCCCCGGGGGTCACAGTTTTACATAGACTTATATAGGATTTTTTTTTAAAAAATCTTCTTCTCGGAAACTACAAGAGCCAGAGGTTTGATATTTTGCATTTACTATAAGCTTATGGTCCTTTACCAAGTTTGTTCAAATGGTGACCCTCGGGTCACTTTTGGCCCCGCCCCAAGGGTCACATGTTTTACATAGACATGTATAGGGAAAAACTTAAAAAATCTTCTTCTCTGAAACTGCAAGAGCCAGAGGTTTAATATTTTGCATTTGCTATAAGCTTGTGGTCCTCTATCAAGTTTGTTCAAATGGTGACCCAGGGGTCACATTTGGCCCCACCCCGGGGGTCACAGTTTTACATAGGCTTGTATAGGGAAAAACTGAAAAAAATCTTCTTCTCTGGAACCACATGGCACAGAGCTCTCATGTAATACATGTAGCATCAGCTTATGGTCCTCTACTAAGTTTGTTCAAATGGTGACCCGGGGGTCAAATTTGTCCCCGCCCCGAGGGTCACAGTTTTACATAGACATATAGGATTATTTTTTTAAAAATCTTCTTCTCGCCAACTACAAGAGTCAGAGGTTTGATATGTTACATTTATTATAAGCTTATGGTCCTTTACCAAGTTTGTTCAAATAGTGACAATAGTGACCCTGGGGTCACATTTGGTCCCGCCCCAAGGGTCACATGTTTTACATAGACATGTATAGGGAAAAACTTAAAAAATCTTCTTCTCTGAAACTGCAAGAGCCAGAGGTTTAATATTTTGGTGTTGCTATAAGCTTATGGTCCTTTACCTATTTTGTTCAAATGGGGACCCTGGGGTCACATCTGGCCCTGCCCCGGGGATTCACAGTTTTACATAAATGCTTGTAGAGGGAAAAACTGAAGAAAAAAAATCTTCTCTGGAACTGCAAGAGCCAGAGGTTTAATATTTTGCATTTGCTAAAAGCTTATGGTCCTTTACCAAGTTTGTTCAAATGGTGACACTGGGGTCACATTTGGCCCCGCCCCAAGGGTCACATGTTTTACATAGACATGTATAGGGAAAAACTTAAAAAATCTTCTTCTCTGAAACTGCAAGAGCCAGAGGTTTAATATTTTGCTGTTGCTATAAGCTTATGGTCCTTTACCAATTTTGTTCAAATGGGGACCCTGGGGTCACATCTGGCCCCGCCCCGGGGGTCACAGTTTTACATAAATGCTTGTATAGGGAAAAACTGAAAAAAATCTTCTTCTCTGGAACTGCAAGAGCCAGAGGTTTAATATTTTGCATTTGCTGTAAGTTTATGGTCCTTTACCAAGTTTGTTCAAATGGTAACCCTCGGGTCACATGTTTTACATAGACATGTATAGAGATATTTTTTTTTTTTTTTTTTTTGTTTTTAATTATTTTTTTTTTTATTTTTTTTTTTGATTTTTTTTTTTAAATTTTTTTTTTTGATTTTTTTTTTTTTTGAAATATCTTCTTTTTTTTAAATGTTTTGCAATTTATTTTTTTTTTTGCAATTTTTTTTTTTTTTTTTGAATTTTCTTTTTTTTTTTTGCATTTTTTTGCATTTTTTTTAGCTCTATGTTCGACCAGTCGGACCAGTAACAGAGGTGTTCTTGATTTAGTTAAACATGCTATATGTTGCCTCGTTGATACGGTTGGGCCTTCATTTTTCATCTGATCTTTACCAAACTTTACCAGATTCTTTAGTTATGGCCTTTGATTTAGTTAAAAAGCTGTTTTTTGCCCGAAACTTTCAAAAAAACGTAAATGGCAGTCACTCACTTCATTGATGTTATAAGAGCCATGTTAGCCAGTAGAGCGTCCACAGGCCCTCTTGGGCCTCTTGTTTAATTTCTTTTTAATTTCTTTTTTTTTTTTAATTTGATTTATTTGATTTTTTTTTTTCAATTTCATTTTTTTTTATTTTTTATTTATTTATTTATTTAATTTTTTATTTTATTTTTTTTTAAATTTTTTTTAAATTTTTTTCATTTTTTTCATTTTTTTTTTTTATGGATTGATTTGAATTTCTTTTTTTTTTTTTTTAATTTTTTCATTATCTTTTTAATTACTTGACACTTACTTTAAAATTTCTTGTCGGCGCTACTCATCCTAAATGCCTTGTTGAATTTCGACGAAACTTGGCAGGAAGCATCGGTAAGATGTCTAGTTGTGCATTTCACGCTTTTGTTCCAGTTCGCTGATTTTTGACTGGAGTTATGGCCCTTTGACCTTTTTATTTTAAATTTCTTGTCGGCGCTTAACAGATTTTTGGTGGAGTTATGGCCCTTTAAAGGTTTTTGATACACAAACATTTTCCGGGCTAGTTCTCCTGAACCCCTGGCAGGATTTTAATAAAACTTGACAAGGATGATCAGTATCAAGCCTAGTTGTGCATATCATCGCCATATTCGTGTTGAATGATTTTTGGCAGAGTTATGGCCCTTTAAAGGTTTTAATAGAGAAACGTCCAGATTAGTCAGTTCTGAACTCCTTGCTGGATTTCAACGAATCTTGATGGAGATGATCAGTACCAAGCCTAGTTGCACCTATCATTGCCGTGTTCTGGTTGAATGAATTTTGGCAGAGTTATGACCCCTTAAAGGTTTTAATACACTAACTTTGTACAGACTAGTTCTCCTGAACCTCTGGCTGGATTTCAACGAAACTTGTCAGGGACAATCAGTACCAAGCCTAGTTGCATATAGCATCACCATGTTCTGGTTGAACGATATTTGAAAGAGTTATGGCCCCTTGTGCATAAACTTTATCTTTAGCCAGTAGAGCATCCACATCTTGTTGCCTTGTGAACACTCTAGCACCTTCATTTATTATTTGATCTTTACCGAATTTTGCCTGATTGTTAATATCATTGAATGCTGGGACCAGTTTGAAAACCAGCCGGATAGGACCAGTAAGACCAGACTTGTGGCCCTTGATTTTCTTTAAGTATACTATATTGAGAACCTGCAGCCTTCAAATCGTACTGAGGGCTAACTTTTTTTCTTTTTTTTTAGGTTTTATGACCCAAGGTGTTGCAGCAAGGTCTCAGATTTTGTTTTCGCCCACTGAAGCTTCCTTGGGGGTAATTGGGTCAAAAATGAGAAAAAAAATTACCTTGTCCAAATGTGAATGGATTTGTAATTTTGTATGGTGATTTAGGGACTCAAGGCACAACATATAAAACATGAGTTTTGTCCTCCTGCATATAGGGGCCCCTCTACGGTGGGACACTTTGGGGAGCTTGTAGTAATTTACTATTACAGAGTTTCGGCCTTGTGACGCTAACTCCTTCTATATATACCCTTTGAGATCTAAGTTCTATGTGGTGTATTTCTTAGTTAGGGTGTGTAAATGCGCAATAAGGTCTTGGATTTTGGCTCTGCCCACTAAGACCCCCTGGCGGGGTACAACTTTGGGAACCTGCAGTAATTTACTTCTACGAGTTTCGGGCTTGCTACGTTAATTCCTTCTATACCCTTTGAGATTTCAAGTTCATGTTTGGTGTATTTCTTAGTTAAGGATTTGTAGATGTGCAATAAGTTTTCATACGTATAATGGGGCACCACAGAGGGAAATCAGGTAAAAACCCCAAAACAAATTGAATATATTGTCCAAATGTGAATGTAGTTGATTCTAATTTGGTATGATCATTTAAGGGACTCAAGGCACAACATTTATAAAATGGGTTTTGTCCTCCTGTGTAAAGGGGCCCCTCTACAGGGGAGCTTGTAGTAATTTACTATTTCAGAGTTTGGCCTTATGACATTTACTCCTTCTATACCCTTTGAGATTTCAAGTTCTTGTGTGGTGCTTCTTAGTTAAGGATGTGTAGATGCGCAATAAGACTTGGTATTGTGGCTCCATCCACTGGGACCCCCTAGTGGGGTAATCAGGCAAAAACACATATAGTATCCAAATGTGAATGCATTTGATTCTAATTTGGTATGGTCATTTAGGGAGTATATAAAACGGGTTTCACCTCCTGCATAAAGCGCCCCTCTACTGGTGTACAACTTGGGGAACTTACAGTAAATTGAGTAATTTATTATTACGAAATTTCCGCCTTGTGCCGCTAACTCCCACTATACACTTTGAGATTTCAAGTTCATGTGTGGTGTAAATGTGCAGATGCACAATAAGTTTTCGTTTTTGACTCTATCCCCTGGAGCACCCTAGGGAGTAATCAGGTAAAAACAAAATGCATATCTTGTCCAAATGTGAATGTATTTAATTCCTATTTGCTATGGTCATTTAGGGACTCGAGGCACAACATATATAAAACGAAATTGTCCTCCTGTGTAAAGAGGCCCCTCTACATGGGTACAACTTGGAGAATTTGCAGTAATATATGTTTGACTACCATTTTGCTCAGTGCAGGGCAAAGGGTTTTGTCATAAGTACTACAACAACTAATATACTCCCCCCACCTCTACCCCCAACCACAGACTCCATAAAGCCAGTAGAGTGATACAGACCCTCTTTGGTCTCTTGTTTTTCCTTCATAACTATCCTAATAATTAACGAATTTTGTTTAACTGAAAGCGCACATAACCTTACAATGTGGGCTTTTTCTCCGCCGCAAAAGATACATATTCATTCAGTATTTATTTAGTGTATGTTTTGGGAGGTCATAGATTTCTTTAATTGTTGTGCCCCCCTTCGAACATATGGCTTCGTGATGTCGATCTGTTGGTCGGTCTGTCTGTCGGTCGGTCCGACCAACAGATTGACATTTCCCGAAATCTTGTCTTCGCGATAACACAAGAACAGCTGGCAAAACAAATTTGAAACTTGGCAGGAATGTTTGTGTCATGGTCTAGTTGTGCACCTCCCCTTTTGGGTAGATTCACTTAAGAAATGTGGTTGCCATGCAGTGTTTTTTTTCTCTATTTTGGGAACATAGCCCATGGCGTTGGAATTGGGAATTTTAGCGCAATTTTTCATAAAATTGGGAATTGTAGCGCGATTTTTAATAAAATTCGGAAAAATATAAAGTAAAGCTTTCCTTTCATAATTATATCTTTAATACTGTTTTTTGTACACCAAGATAAACAGAAGAATTTATAAGCTTTTGAACCCCAATCCAATGAACCCCAATCATTGGATTGGGACACAAAAAAAAAAAAAAAAATTTTTTTTTTTTTTTTTTAAAATTGGGAATTTTTTCCTCTTAATTGGGAAAAAAAGGTATGTTTTGGCATTGGGAATATGACCGAATTTCGGCTATAAAAACAGCCAAAAAAAACCACTGCCATGGTAACAAAACTTGTAAAAAATCACACAAAAATGCTTGTCTTCGCGATAACTCAAGAACAGCTGGCACTACAAACTCGAAACTTGGCAAGAATGTTTGTGTCATGGTGTAGTTGTGCAACTCCCATTTTGGTAGATTTGCTTAAAAAATATGGTTGCCATGGTAACACAACTTGTAAAAAAAACACTAAAGATTGCTTGTTATATTTTAAAACTGTTTTGGGCAAATTCATATTTTTTAAAAGGTTTAACACCCAACCACGCTATTAAACCAAACCATTAACAAATGTCAACATGTCTACATTTTTAGATCACCTGAGCCGAAGGGATCTATTGGGATCACTCTTCGTCCGTCGTCCGTCGTCATTAACTTTTGCTTCAAACAACTTCTCCTCAGAAACCTCTTGGCTAATTTTGACCAAACTTCACATGGATGATCCTTAGATGTTTTTTAGATTTGTTAAAATTAGGTCATCGCGACATACAAGATGGCCGCCATTACCATATATGGTCAAAACATTAAAAAAAACTTCTTCTCAAGAACCACTGGACAGATTTCGACAGTTTTTCTTTTAAAATGGACGCTAACGCCTAGACTATCAAATTTGTTCAAATGAAGTCCCCTCAGTCAAAAATGGTCATGCCCCGGGGGTCCAAAGTGTTTATATTGAGATTTTGCATGTTTTTCATAGACTTATACAGGAAAAAAACTTTAAAAATCTTCTTCTCTGAAACCACATGGCACAGAGCTCTCATGTATTACAGGTAGCATCAGCTTGTGGTCCTCTACTAAATTTGTTCAAATGGTGACCCTGGGGTCAAATTTGGGCCTGCCACAGGGGTCACAATTTTACATAGACTTATATAGTGGGGAAAAAAAATCTTCTTCTCTGAAACTACAAGAGCCAGAGGTTTAATATTTTGCATTTACTATAAGCTTATGGTCCTTTACCAAGTTTGTTCAAATGATGACCCTGGGATCACATTTGGCCCTGCCCCAAGGGTCACATGTTGTATATAGTCTTCTATAGGGAAATACTTAAAAAATCTTTCTCTGAAACTACAAGAGCCAGAGGTTTAATATTTTGCATTTACTATAAGCTTATGGTCCTTTACCAAGTTTGTTCAAATGGTGACCCTGGGGTCACATTTGGCCCCATCCCGGAGATCACATGTTTTACAAAGACTTAAATTGGGAATACTTTTTAGATCACCTGAGCCGAAGGCTCAAGGTGATCTATTGGGATCACTCTGCGTCCGTCGTCTGTCGATCGTCGTCCGTCGTCGTCGTCGTTAACTTTTCTTCAAACGACTTCTCCTCAGAAACCGCTTGGCTAATTTTGACTAAACTTCACATGGATGATCCTTAGTTGAATGCTATTTAGATTTGTTAAAATTAGGTCAGCACGACATCCAAGATGGCCGCCATTGCCATATATGGTCGAAACCTTAAAAAATCTTCTCCAGAACCGCAGGACAGATTTCAACAGTTTTTCTTTTAAAATGATCGCCAACGCCTACACTATCAAGTTTGTTCAAATAAAGTCCCCGGGGTCAAAAATGGCCGTGCCCCGGGGATCCAAAGTTTGTATATTGAGATTTTGCATGTTTTTCATATAGACATATAAAAAAAAACTTTAAAAAATCTTCTTCTCTGAAACCACAAGGCACATAGCTCTCATGTATTACATGTAGCATCAGCTTATGGTCCTCTAATAAGTTTGTTCAAATGGTGACCCTGGGGTCAAATTTGTCCCCGCCTCGAGGGGTCACAGTTTTACATAGACTTATATAGGAAAACAAAATAAAAAATCTTCTTCTCGGAAACTACAAGAGCCAGAGGTTTAATGTTTTGCATTTACTATAAGTATATGGTCCTTGAGCAAGTTTGTTCAAATGGTGACCCCCGGGTCCGCCCCAAGGATCACATGTTTTGCTTAGACATGTATAGGGAAAAACTTAAAAATCTTCTTCTCTAAAACTGCAAAAGCCAGAGGTTTAATATTTTGCATTTGCTATAAGCTTATGGTCCTCTACCAAGTTTGTTCAAATGGTGACCCAGGGGTCACATTTGGCCCCACCCCGGGGGTCACAGTTTTACATAGGCTTGTATAGGCAAAAACTGAAAACAATCTTCTTCTCTGAAACTACAAGAGCCAGAGGTTTAATATTTTGCATTTACTGTAAGATTATAGTCCTTTACCAGGTTTGTTCAAATGGTGACCCTTGGGTCACATTTGGCCCCGCCCCGGTGGTCACAGTTTTACATAGACTTGTATAGGGAAAAACTTAAAAAATCTTCTTCTCTGAAACTACAAGAGCCAGAGGTTTAACATTTTGCATTTACTATAAGATTATGGTCCTTTACCAAGTTTGTTCTAATGGTGACACTGGGGTTACATTTGGCCCTGCCCCAGGGGTCACAGGTTTTACATAGACTTGTATAGGGAAAAACTAAAAAAAATCTTCCTCTCCGAAACTGCTTGAGCCAGATGTTCAATATTTTGCATTTGCTATAAGCTTATAGTCCTCTACCAAGTTTGTTCAAATGGTGACGCTAGGGTTACATTTGACCCCACCCCAGGGGTCACATGTTTTACATAGACTTGTATAGGGAAAAACTTAAACAATCTAATCTTCTCTGGAACTGCTTGAGCCAGATGTTCAATATTTTGCATTTTCTACAAGCTTATGATCCTTTACCCAGTTTGTTCAAATGGTGTCAAATTTGGCCCCGCCCCGGGGGTCACAGTTTTACATAGATTTATATAGGATTTTTTTTTAAAATCTTCTTCTCTGAAAGTACAAGAGCCAGAGGTTTAATATTTTGCAGTTACTATAAGATTATGGTCCTTTACCAAGTTTGTTCAAATGGTGACCCTGGGGTCATATTTAGCCCCGCCCCCGCGATCACAGTTTTACATAGACTTGTATAGGGAAAAATTTAAAAAATCTTCTTCTCTGAAACTGCAAGAGCCAGAGGTTTAATATTTTGCATTTACTATGCGCTTATGGTCCTTTACCAAGTTTATTAAACTGGTGACCCGGGGTCACATTTGGCTCTGCCCCAGGGGTCATATGTTTTACATAGACTTGTATAGGGAAAAACTTAAAAAACTTCTCTGTCTGAAACCACAAGGCACACAGCTCTCCTATATTACATGTAGCCCTTGGGTCACATTTGGCCATGCCCCAGAGGTTACACCTTCATTTTATCTTTGATCTTTACCGAACTTTGTCAGTGTCTTTATATCAATGTTGGTAAATAACAGAGGCCACATTTCTCGGACAATCTTAACCAAACTTGCACAGATTGTATATGATCATTAGATTTCGAAGAAGTTCGATAATGGACAATTACTCAGGTGATCGATATAGGGCCATCTTGGCCCTCTTGTTAAAAATCTTCTTCTCAGAAACAGATGGATGATCCTTAGGTGAATGTTTTTCAAATTTTTTAAAATTAGGTAAACACGACATCCACAATGGCCCACATAGAAAAATCTTTTTAAATTACTTCTTGTACACTGGGAAGCTAAGGCCATGAGTTCAAATCCCATTGGAGGTATATATATTTTTATGGCCCCAAAAAACATTTCGGTGGCATATAGTAATCGCACCGTCCATCTGTCTGTCTGACTGTCTGTCCGTCCGTCTGTCCGGATTCCGTCTGTCCGTCATTTCGCAGTTTGTGTCCGGACTGTACCTTCAAAACCCCTGCATGGATTTTTGATTAACTTGGCACAAGTGATCACCATAACAAGACGATGTGTTGCGCGTAAGACCCAGGTCCGTACCTCAAAGGTAAAGGTCAAACTTGCAGTTCATAGGTCAAAAACAGGTACGCAATTTCGTGTGCGGACCGTAATGTCACAACCCCTGCAGGGATTTTTAAATAACTTGGTACAAGTGATCACAATAACAAGACGATGTGTCGCGCGCAAAACCCAGGTCTTCAAGGTCAATGTCACACTTGGAGGTCAAAAGTCAAATTGTGTCCGGTCAATAACTCTGGCATTCATGGACGGATTTTCAAATAACTTGGCACAAGTGCTCACCACAACCAAACGCCGTGTCGTGCGCAAAATCCAGGTCCAGGGCTCCAAGGTCAAGGTCATACTTAGAGATCAAAGGACCATATTCTTCATTTTAATTATCGTTTCCTGTTTGGATGCTTTTTTCTTTTGTTTAATTTTTCTTAAGTTTGTATATAAAGAATTTGCATGTTTTACATAGATTTATAAAGAGAAAACTTAAAAAAATCTTCTTCTTTGAAATTACAGGAGCCAGAGGTTTAATGTTTTGCATTTGCTATAGACTTATGGTCCTCTACCACCTTTGTTCACATTTGGCCCCGCCCCAGGGGTCAAATGTTTTACATAGACTTGTATAGGGAAATACTCAAAAAATATTCTTCTGAAATTGCAAGAGCCAGAGCTTTAATATTTTGGATTTACTATAAGCTTATGGTCCTCTACCAAGCTTGTTCAAATGGTGATCCGTGCCGCCGCCACAGAGGTCACATGTTTTACAAAGACTTACATAGGGATTTTATTTGAAAAATATTCTTCTCAGAAACAGCTTGGTCAATTTTGACCAAACTTCACATGGATGATCCTTAGATGGTTTTTTCAAATTTGTTAAAATAAGTTAAATGTGACATCCAAGATGGCCATCATAGAAAATGTTTTGAATTACTTCTTGTACACTGGGAAGCTAGGGCTGTGGGTTCAAATCCCACTGGAGGTAAACTTTTCTTTCTTCTTCTTCATTTTTGTTATTGTTTCCTGTTTGGATGCATTTTTTCTTTAGTTAATTTTTCTAAAGTTTGTATATAAAATTTTTACATAGACTTATATAGGGAAAACTTAACAAATCTTCTTTTAAATTGTTATCATGCAGTTGTGGGTTTAAATTTTGGTTGAGGGTGTTGTTGTGTTTTGCACTTGTAAAAAGGTATTGAAAGGAATTTAATGATGGAACCCCTTGCTATAAGAGTCATTTTAGCTTGTAGAGCATCCACAGGCCCTCTTGTTCTCTATTATTATTAATGATCGATAACCCCTGGTCTATCAAGTTTGCTCATTTGAAGTCCCTGGGGTCAAAGATGGCTGCAACCCCTGGGACCAAAGATTTTGCATGTTTTTACATAGACTTACATAAGACTTAAAAACATCTTCAATCAGCATTTGCGAGTGGCCTAATTTTTCATCATTGCAAAAATCCTCAGGTGATCGATTTAGGGCCATTTTGGTCCTCTTGTTTTAATATACAAGTATGTTGTATACAATTTAGGTTTCTATATTTAAACATAAATAAAAATAATAATTTTTAAAATGATTTTTTAAATTGCCTCCCTTTATTGAATGAATATAAGATCAAATTTGATTCTAATTAAAAAAAAATACATTTATAGTTTATTTTCACCATTTAAACTATTAAATAATTTTGACATATGGATACGTTATTTGAATGAAGAATATGCAAATTAGGCAACACATGTGAATGCTAAAGATAAAGGAAGCCAGGATGTTTGTTACACAATCAAAGAAGGTTGCTATATAGATGCTAGCATGATTCAGACTGCACTGGTATGTCCAGTGTGACAGGTCAAGCCTGCTACGCTAATTACCAGACAAACTAGTTTATCTGTTCAAAATCAGAGGCTGTCTGATAAGATCAAAGCACAACGGCATCTTTGTAGTCACCATTGGTATTTGGAAATCAGACACAGTGGTCCTGCTGTGCTTAAAGCACCTGGGGAAGACCTTGTCACATAAGAAATGTGGTTGCCATGGTAACAAAACGTATTAAAAAAATACTAAAAATTGCTTGTGTTCACGATAACTCAAGAACAGCTGGCATTACAAACTCAAAACTTGGCAGGAATGTTTGTGTCATGGTGGGCATATATGTTTTACAAACATCTTTTGTTTCCAAGACTTTGGAATGGCTAATCTCACTACTCAATATTGGATGAATCAAATTGCCTTTCGTGGCAGAGGAAAGAGCTGATGTGGGAGGGGTATGTGCACCTTAGTTGAAATTTGTTGAAATAAGAAAGTTATAAAGCAAACGAAAGTGAAACCAATCAATAGGTCACGTGATTTCGCCACGGTGTCATCTAGATCATGATAACTTCAAAGCATATAACCCAACTTCATGAAACTGCCCTTGGTGAGAGAAGAAGTCCTATTGTTTTGGAGGTCAGTTAGTCAAAGGTCAAGGTCACCATGACCTCATGTGGAAATATGCATTCCAGGGATAACTAGTAACACTTAATACCCATCCTTATGAAACTTTATAGGTACATTGTGTTGGAGAGAGGAGGAACCCTATTGCCTTTGGTGGGATAGCCGATTGGCCATGAGCTGATGAACATTAATTTACAAATAAAGACACGCTTACAAAGAAGAAAGTGATTTAAATACAAGGTCTGCAGCTTTAAGTGGTGATTTATTTCTTGTTCTGGATTTTAACAGTAATTGTGTCTTATTATTTCAGATAAAAAGGTTTAATCCGTTTCTGTTTGGGGACAGTTCTGGAAACAAAACCAAAAAGATTGATGAATTTTGCTCCAAGATAAATAAGGTATATTTCATAACTTTTTATGTCAGAGGTTTCATTTGAATAATAACAGTAATAATGCCCTAGTGTAATGGGTGAAGTTAAAACGGACTCATGGCAATCTGGACGTTTTCACATATGAAAAACAAACCGAACGTCTACAAAAGTGTCATTTTTAGCTCTACTGGCCAAAGGCCAGCAGAGCTTATGGGATGCCGAGTTGTCCGTCGTCCGTCGTCCGTCGTCTGTTGTTAACTTTTGTCTCGTTAAGACGATAGGGCCTTCATTTTTCATCCGATCTTTACCAAACTTTAACAGGTTGTTGATATCAATGAAAGCTCGGATGAGTTCGAAAACCAGCCAGATCGGACAAGTAACAGCGGAGTTATGGCCCTTGATTTAGTTAAAAATGCTATATTGTTAAATGTTGCCTCGTTAAGACGATAGGGCCTTCATTTTTCATCCTATCTTTACCAAACTTTACCACATTGTTAATATCAATGATAGCTCGGACAAGTTCGAAAACCATCTAGATCGGAACAGTAACATCGGAGTTATGGTCCTTGATTTAGTTAAAAATGCTATATTGCTATATTTTGCCTCGTTAAGACGATAGGGCCTTCATTTTTCATCCTATCTTTACCAAACTTTACCACATTGTTAATATCAATGAAAGCTCGGACAAGTTCGAAAACCAGCCATATCGGACTAGTATCAGCAGAGTTGTAGCCCTTGATTTAGTTAAAAATGCTATATTTTGCATCGTTAAGACGATATGGGCTTCATTGTTCATCCGATCTTTACCAATCTTTATCAGATTGTTAATGTCGTTGCAAGCTCAAACAAGTTTGAAAAACAGTCATATCGGACCAGTAACAACGAAGTTATGGCCCTTGATTTAGTTAAAAATGCTATATTTTGCCTCGTTAAGACGATAGGGGCTTCATTGTTCATCCGATCTTTACCCAACTTTATCAGATTGTTAATATCAATGAAAGCTCAGACAAGTTCGAAAACCAGCCATATTGGAGCAGTAACATCGGAGTTATGGCCCTTGATTTACTTCAAAATGATTTATTTTGCCTCGTTAAGACGATAGGGCCTTCATTTTTCATCCGATCTTTACCAAACTTCATCAGATTGTTAATGTCTATGAAAGCTTGGTCAAGTTCGAAAACCAACCCGATCGGACCAGTAACAGCAGAGTTATGGCCCTTGATTTTGTTAAAAATGCTATAATTTGCCTCGTCATACGATAGGGCCTTCCTTTGCCAAACTTTACCAGATTCCTTTTACATTATTATTAATTTTATTTTAAATATTTTTTTTATTTTTTTTTTATTTTTTATTTTTATTTTTTTTTAAATATTTATTTTCTTTTTGTAAATTTTTTTTTTTTTTTTTTTTTTTTTTTTAATTTTTAATATTTTTTTTTTTTTTTTTTTAATTGATTTTTTTTTTTTTTTTCATCTTTTTTTTTTTTTTGAAATTATTCCTTTTTTTTTTAAGCTCTATGTTGGACAAGTCGGACCAGTAAACAGAGGAGTTATGGCTCTTGATTTAGTTAAAAAGGCTATATTTTGCCTCGTTAATATGGTATGGCCTTCATTTTTCTTCTGATCTTTACCAAACTTTACCAGATTCTTTAGTTATGGCCCTTGATTTAGTTAAAAAGCTTTTTTTTGCCCAGAACTTTCAAAAAAACGTAAATTGCAGTCGCTCGCTTCCTTGATGTTATAAGAGCCATGTTAGCCAGTAGAGCGTCCACAGGCCCTCTTGGGCCTCTTGTTTCTTTCTTTCGAACCCTCCCCCCGCCCCCTTCAGTCAGTTTATTATGGCTCCCCCACACATAGTGTGGTAGGGGAGCCATATTGATTTTGTGCTTTCTGTCTGTCTGTAGGTCTGTCTGTAGGTCTGTGTCACAAACGATGTCCGATCAATAACTAGAGAATGGTTGGACCTAGGGTCCTCAAACTTGGAAGGATGGTTGGTCATGACAAGTAGATGACCCCTATTGATTTTGGGGTCACTAGGTCAAAGGTCAAGGTTGCAGTGACATTGACTATCAAAACGATGTCCGATCAATAACTAGAGAATGGTTGGACCTAGGGTCCTCAAACTGGGAAGGATGGTTGGTCATGACCAGTAGATGACTCCTATTGATTTTGGGGTCACTAGGCCAAAGGTCAAGGTCGCGGTGACATTGACTATCAAAACGATGTCCGATCAATAACTAGAGAATGGTTGGTACTAGGGTCCTCAAACTTGGAAGGATGGTTGGTCATGACCAGTAGATGACCCCTATTGATTTTGGGGTCACTAGGTCAAAGGTCAAGGTCGCGGTAAAATTGACTTTCAAAACGATGTCCGATCAATAACTAGAGAATGGTTAGACCTAGGGTCCTCAAACTTGGAAGGATGGTTGGTCATGACCAGTAGATGACCCTATTGATTTTGGGGTCACTAGGTCAGAGGTCAAGGTCGCGGTGACATTGACTATCAAAACGATGTCCGATCAATAACTAGAGAATGGTTGGACCTAGGGTCCTCAAACTTGGAAGGATGGTTGGTCATGACCAGTTGTCCCCCACACAAAGTGTGGTAGGGGAGCCATATTGATTTTGTGCTTTCTGTCTGTCTGTAGGTCTGTCTGTAGGTCTGTGTCACAAACGATGTCCGATCAATAACTAGAGAATGGTTGGACCTAGGGTCCTCAAACTTGGAAGGATGGTTGGTCATGACAAGTAGATGACCCCTATTGATTTTGGGGTCACTAGGTCAAAGGTCAAGGTTGCGGTGACATTGACTATCAAAATGATGTCCGATCAATAACTAGAGAATGGTTGGACCTAGGGTCCTCAAACTTGGAAGGATGGTTGGTCATGACCAGTAGATGACCCCTATTGATTTTGGGGTCACTAGGTCAAAGGTCAAGGTTGCAGTGACATTGACTATCAAAACGATGTCCGATCAATAACTAGAGAATGGTTGGACCTAGGGTCCTCAAACTGGGAAGGATGGTTGGTCTTGACCAGTAGATGACCCCTATTGATTTTGGGGTCACTAGATCAAAGGTCAAGGTCGCGGTGACATTGACTATCAAAATGATGTCCGATCAATAACTAGAGAATGGTTGGACCTAGGGTCCTCAAACTTGGAAGGATGGATGGTCATCCCCAGTAGATGACCCCTATTGATTTTGGGGTCACTAGGTCAAAGGTCAAGGTCGCGGTAAAATTGACTTTCAAAACGATGTCCGATCAATAACTAGAGAATGGTTAGACCTAGGGTCCTCAAACTTGGAAGGATGGTTGGTCATGACCAGTAGATGACCCTATTGATTTTGGGGTCACTAGGTCAGAGGTCAAGGTCGCGGTGACATTGACTATCAAAACGATGTCCGATCAATAACTAGAGAATGGTTGGACCTAGGGTCCTCAAACTTGGAAGGATGGTTGGTCATGACCAGTTGTTTAATTAATTTTTAATTTTTTTTTTAATTCACTAGGTCAGAGATCAAGGTCGCGGTGACATTGACTATCAAAACGATGTCCGATCAATAACTAGAGAATGGTTGGACCTAGGGTCCTCAAACTTGGAAGGATGGTTGGTCATGACCAGTTGTTTAATTTTTTTTTAATTTTTTTTTTAATTTTTTTTTTTAATTTTTAATTCTTTTTTTTAATTTTTGCATAAAAAGTTTTAGGGTCGGCCCTTAAAAAAATAGAGTCGGTCGGGTTACATGAACCACACATATTTTTTTATGTGGCCTTACTGATACAGATAGTAGATACAGTCACAGGGATACGATCTCAGATCAATAGAGAACGGTTGGACCTAGAGTTGTCAATTACGCCTGTTCGGGCGAGTGGGGGAGCCATACGTTTTTGTCCCATGGACAATAACAATTTCTAGTTTTTTTATTTTTTAGCCTGATTGCCTGGCAAATCCAGGCTTATGGTTTGATGATATTATTCTCTCCCTCTGTCCGTCCGTCTGTTCATCCGTCTATGCGTTTTGACATTTGGTTAAAAAAATTGTTTCTTCATTTCTCAAAACGACTGTACAGTATTATTTGAATAATATGTTGACGGAAGACTGAAACTTGGTATAGTATTCATCATTTGCTTTAAAGGCACCACAACTCTGTCATGCCTTTTACCAGAATTATCCCCCTTTTCATCTTAGGTTTTTGCGGTAAAAGTTAGCAATTCAGTGTTCGCACCACTTTCGGTGTTTCATGTTAAATATATATTTGGAAGTATTTCTAAAAACTAGCAACATCCCACTATAATGAGAAAAAATCATTTGAATTGCATAATAATGTTTTCACAAGTAAAATTACCTCATTAATATTGGCTATGATATGCGGTACATTGATTGTAAAATAGGCATGTGTAAAGTCATGATTGCTGCCACTTGACCTCTTTTACCAATGAGATGAAACATTAAACAAGAGGGCATTTATTGCACTACTGGTTTAAGGTTGTATGGTACAAGCTCTGCTTATCTTAACTTCGAAGATTGGTATATTGCCCAAACCCCATCAGTATGTACCCCTTATCGACCTGTTCAGGTAAACCAATTTTGTTGTCACTGTGACCTACTTTCTCGGAAATAAAGGTCATGTCCGGTTTTGGGTAAAAGTTCTGAATCACATCTTTTTAATAGTTTTAACATAAAATAAAAAAGTTTTGCGTCACGTGTATGATTTTGATTACCTCCATCTGTACCCAAATTGATCAAACTGGATCAGCACGTTTCATTGACCGGATTTGGTGAACCAGCTTTGTTGTCACTGACCTACTTTCTCTAAAATAAAGGTCACGTCCAGTTTAGAGTACAAGTTCTGAATCTCAGCTTCTGTTGGTGGGATATTGGCCAAACTGCATGGGTACTGTTGGTGGGATGTTGACCAAACTGCATGGGTACTGTTGGTGGGATCTCAATTGTACTTTCTTTTTGAATATCTGTATGGTTTTGTCCTCTGCCAGTCAGTCAGAAATGACTATAGGTTGACTTTACTCCACCCACATCCACACACCCTCCCCTGTTTGTCCATCTGTAAAAACTGGATCTTGAAATTATGGGTTAATGCCTCCAGATATTGTTAGGAAATTTGTCACGTGTTTTAGGGCAATGAGAGGCTTTTTTTTTGTGGTGGCCATTTTTTCCCCTATTTTGTTGAGATATTTAAACCGGTAGAAAGCTTGTAATTTGCTGGATTTGCTTTATTACAGGTTTATCTGTTTAAACAATGTTTTACTTCCCTTTTGTGTTTTCAGATCAAGACAGGTGAAGAAATGAATGTGCATCTAGTTTTGGATGATCCTACAGGCAATAGTTACTTACAGGTATGATCACAGCAACTTCAACATCTGTGCCCCAGATAAGTCCCCTACTGGTGAAAGCTTTTTTCCAGCCCTCAAGCGAAGTGTAACCAGTCCTTTAACTGACCTGTTGTTTATGTCTCAGGACCGGCGTAGACATCTCTGGGAAGGGATTATGCTAATTGCTTTGTTCGATCACAGCAGAAACCCCGCGGGGAGCATACTTTCCTACAACTATGATATCCCCCGAGGCAATTTTTGCACCTCGCCATTTTTTGTTTACAATTAGACTCTACAGGGAATACACACGCCTTATCCAATGATATTGTGTATAGCTGAACAATTGACCAATCGTAGGTTCCGTTACAGTTAGACAAGTGCGTGTTGAAAACGTGATCGAAACAACAGTTTGAAGTTAATTTACATGAGGTGATTAAATGATACCACCGAATAATGATTAGAGTTGTGTTTTCTTAATTGTTGATAAAACGGACCTTTTGGCATTCCAAACAAATTAAAGCATGAAAAAGAGTTAATAATAGATGACATTTCTACTGAATTTTCAGCAATTTTTTACTTCCGGAAAAGTGCGGTGTCATAGTAGTTCGGATAGGTACACAAGTTCGGATGGAGGAAAAACTCTTCTTTTTTTTTAATAAATATTGTTTTTACCTAGCTAATACAAATTGGGAAACAAAACACATCAATTGGTCTTATAGGTCTTAATGAGGAATAAGCCTTTTAGGAAGAAGTTTGAGAATCATATTTACATAGAACTCCATACAAATTGATAGAAAGATGAATAAATAAAGATACCGCAATATATTTATATTAATTCTTCTCTCAATCCTTTCTTCTATAGTTACAGTATATATCAGTAAAGAGTGCCTGTGAGTGTGAATAAAATTAATAAACACATTTAATTTGAAACAGCTAGCATGCTCTTAAATAATCAAAAGGTTATAACCAATAGGGTGTATACATGTATATCAGTTAATAATTAACAATAACCGATTGCGCGCTTAATTTAAAAGATCGTGTCTCCCTCACTTCTCCCTATTTTTTGGTCACTTCTCTCTATTTTCTTTGGAGGGAGAAGTGACTTCTCCCTAAAATCCAGGCCTAGATTGAACCCTGCCCTTTTACAGAATATTGTCCCCTAGCCTTGAAACCACAAGGAGAACTAGAATTGCACTTTGTCCATCCGTTTGTCTGTCTCACATTGGTTTTCCACTTACTTTTATAGATATTCAGTTCATTTTTGTTGTGAATCTGTCTTGGATCAAAATAAGAGTATAATAATGTAAATTTCTACTAAATATTGGCAGAGTTATGAGCCTTTTGAGTTTAGATACTTCGTCCATATTTGTTGTGAATAGCACCAGGATCAAAATAAAGTGCATAATACTAATTCACATTATTAATAAAAAGTATTTGTTTTCAGTAGCTTTGCTCCTGCAAAATCTGCAATAGTTGTCATTATTGTTTTTTTCGTCACTATTGTTTTTAGTAATCGCACCGTCTGTACGGATTCTGTCTGTCTTGTCTGTCCGTCATTCCGCTTTTCGTGTCCGGAGTGTACCTTCAAAACCCCTGCATGGATTTTTGATTAACTTCGCACAAGTGATCACCATAACAAGACGATGTGTCGCGCGCAAAACCCAGGTCCGTACCTCAAAGGTCAAGGTCACACTTGAAGTTCATAGGTCAAAAACAGGTACGCAATTTCGTAACGGACCGTAACGTCACAACCCCTGCAGGGATTTTTAAATAACTTGGCACAAGTGATCACCATAACAAGACGATGTGTCGCGGGCAAAACCCAGGTCCGTACCTCAAAGGTCAAGGTCACACTTGAAGTTCATAGGTCAAAAACAGGTACGCAATTTCGTAACGGACCGTAACGTCACAACCCCTGCAGGGATTTTTAAATAACTTGGCACAAGTGATCACCATAACAAGATGATGTGTCACGCGCAAAACCCAGGTCAGTACCTCAAAGGTCAAGGTCACACTTTAAGTTCAGGTACGCAATTTCATGTCCGTACCGTAACGTCACAACCCCTGCAGGGATTTTTTAATAACTTGGCACAAGTGATCGCCATAACAAGACGATGTGTCGCGCGCAAAACCCAGATCCGTACCTCAAAGGTCAAGGTTACACTTGAAGTTTATAGGTCAAAAACAGGTACACAATTTCTTGGCCGGACCGTAACGTCACAACCACTGCAGGGATTTTTAAATAACTTGGCACAACTGATCATCATAACAAGATGATGTGTCACGCGCAAAACCCAAGTCTTCAAGGTCAAGGTCACACTTGGAGGTCAAAAGTCAAATTGTGTCCGGTCAATAACTGGCATTCATGGATGGATTTTCAAATAACTTGGCACAAGTGCTCACCACAACAAGACGATGTGTCGCGCACAAAATCCAGGTCTGTGGCCCCAAGGTCAAGGTCACACTTAGAGGTCAAAGGTCAAATCGTGTCCGATCAATAACTTGTGCATGCCTGGACGGATTTTCAAATAACTTGGCACAAGTGCTCACCACCACCAACCAACGTGTCGTGCACAAAATCCAGGTCCATGGCTCCAAGGTCAAGGTCATACTTAGAGGTCAAAGGACACTTTGGGGGGCATTTATCACTTACAGTGATATTGCTTGTTTGTTTAATATGTTTATAGTTGAGGTTTACAGTGCATTTAAATCAGTGTTTGCTTTGATCAAACCAAGTGACAGATTAAATGTTTTTAATAAAAAATGGATCCTACTACATTGTATATGTTTGGCATCATACTACTACACTGTATATGTTTGGCATCATACGACACTGTATATGTTTGGCATCGTACCACACTGTATATGTTTGGCATCATACTACACTGTATATGTTTGGCATCATACTACACTGTATATGTTTGGCATCATACTACACTGTATATGTTTGGCATCATACTACACTGTATATGTTCGGCATCATACTACGCTGTATATGTTTGGCAACATACTACACTGTATATGTTTGGCAACATACTACTACACTATATATGTTTGGCATCATACTACACTGTATATGTTTGGCATCATACAACTACACTGTATATGTTTGGCATCATACTACACTATATATGTTTGGCATCATACTACTACACTGTATATGTTTGGCATCATACAACTACACTGTATATGTTTGGCAACATACAACTACACTATATATGTTTGGCATCATACTACTACACTGTATATGTTTGGCAACATACAACTACACTATATATGTTTGACATCATACTACACTGTATATGTTTGGCATCATACTACTACACTGTATATGTTTGGCATCATACAACTACACTGTATATGTTTGACATCATACTACACTGTATATGTTTGGCATCATACTACTACACTGTATATGTTTGGCATCATACAACTACACTGTATATGTTTGGCAACATACAACTACACTATATATGTTTGGCATCATACTACTACACTGTATATGTTTGGCAACATACAACTACACTATATATGTTTGGCATCATACTACTACACTGTATATGTTTGGCAACATACAACTACACTGTATATGTTTGGCATCATACAACTACACTGTATATGTTTGACATCATACAACTACACTGTATATGTTTGGCATCATACTACTACACTGTATATGTTTGGCATCATACTACTACACTGTATATGTTTGGCATCATACAACTACACTGTATATGTTTGACATCATACTACACTGTATATGTTTGGCATCATACTACTACACTGTATATG
Organism: Cyrtodaria siliqua; assembly: GCA_037043455.1. Lineage (NCBI taxonomy): Eukaryota > Metazoa > Mollusca > Bivalvia > Adapedonta > Hiatellidae > Cyrtodaria > Cyrtodaria siliqua. The sequence goes on from JAWPHD010006971.1 coordinate 82,899, forward strand.
TTTGGCATCATACTACTACACTGTATATGTTTGGTGTCATACTACTACACTGTATATGTTTGGCATCATACTACACTGTATATGTTTGGCATCATACTATTACACTGTATATGTTTGGCATCATACTACTACACTGTATATGTTTGGCAACATACTACACTGTATATGCTTGGCATCATACTACTACACTGTATATGTTTGGCATCATACTACACTGTATATGTTTGGCATCATACTACTACACTGTATATGCTTGGCATCATACTACTACACTGTATATGTTTGGCATCATACTACTACACTGTATATGTTTGGTGTCATACTACTACACTGTATATGTTTGGCATCATACTACACTGTATATGTTTGGCATCATACTACACTGTATATGTTTGGCATCATACTACTACACTGTATATGATTGGCATCATACTACACTGTATATGTTTGGCATCATACTACACTGTATATGTTTGGCATCATACTACTACACTGTATATGCTTGGCATCATACTACTACACTGTATATGTTTGGCATCATACTACTACACTGTATATGTTTGGTGTCATACTACTACACTGTATATGTTTGGCATCATACTACACTGTATATGTTTGGCATCATACTGCTACACTGTATATGTTTGGTGTCATACTACTACACTGTATATGTTTGGTGTCATACTACTACACTGTATATGTTTGGTGTCATACTACTACACTGTATATATTTGGCAACATACTACACTGTATATGTTTGGCATCATACTACTACACTGTATATGTTTGGTGTCATACTACTACACTGTATATGTTTGGTGTCATACTACTACACTGTATATGTTTGGTGTCATACTACTACACTGTATATATTTGGCAACATACTACACTGTATATGTTTGGCATCATACTACTACACTGTATATGTTTGGCATCATACTACACTGTATATGTTTGACATCATACTACTACACTGTATATGTTTGGCATCATACTACACTGTATATGTTTGGCATCATACTACTACACTGTATATGTTTGGCATCATACTACACTGTATATGTTTGACATCATACTACACTGTATATGTATGACATCATACTACTACACTGTATATGTTTGGCATCATACTACACTGTATATGTTTGACACCATACTACTACACTGTATATGTTTGACATCATACTACTACACTGTATATGTTTGACATCATACTACGCTGTATATGTTTGGCATCATACTACTACACTGTATATGTTTGGTGTCATACTACTACACTGTATATGTTTGGCATCATACTACACTGTATATGTTTGGCATCATACTACTACACTGTATATGCTTGGCAACATACTACGCTGTATATGTTTGACATCATACTACTACACTGTATATGTTTGACATCATACTACGCTGTTTTTGTTTGGCATCATACTACACTGTATATGTTTGGCATCATACTACTACACTGTATATGTTTGGTGTCAACTACTACACTGTATATGTTTGGCATCATACTACACTGTATATGTTTGACATCATACTACACTGTATATGTTTGGCATCATACTGCACTGTATATATGTTTGGCATCATACTACACTGTATATGTTTGGCATCATACTACACTGTATATGTTTGGTGTCAACTACTACACTGTATATGTTTGGCATCATACTACACTGTATATGTTTGACATCATACTACACTGTATATGTTTGGCATCATACTGCACTGTATATGTTTGGCATCATACTACACTGTATATGTTTGGCATCATACTACACTGTATATGTTCGGCATCATACTACGCTGTATATGTTTGGCAACATACTACACTGTATATGTTTGGCAACATACTACTACACTATATATGTTTGGCATCATACTACACTGTATATGTTTGGCATCATACTACACTGTATATGTTCGGCATCATACTACGCTGTATATGTTTGGCAACATACTACACTGTATATGTTTGGCAACATACTACTACACTATATATGTTTGGCATCATACTACACTGTATATGTTTGGCATCATACTACTACACTGTATATGTTTGGCATCATTCTACACTGTATATGTTTGGCATCATACTGCACTCTATATGTTTGGCATCATACTACTACACTGTATATGTTTGGCATCATACTACATTGTATATGTTTGGCATCATACTACACTGTATATGTTTGGCATCATACTACACTGTATATGTTTGGCATCATACTACACTGTATATGTTCGGCATCATACTACACTGTATATGTTTGGCAACATACTACACTGTATATGTTTGGCAACATACTACTACACTATATATGTTTGGCATCATACTACACTGTATATGTTTGGCATCATACTACACTGTATATGTTTGGCAACATACTACACTGTATATGTTCGGCATCATACTACACTGTATATGTTTGGCAACATACTACACTGTATATGTTTGGCAACATACTACTACACTATATATGTTTGGCATCATACTACACTGTATATGTTTGGCATCATACTACTACACTGTATATGTTTGGCATCATACTACTACACTGTATATGTTTGGCATCATACTGCTACACTGTATATGTTTGGTGTCATACTACTACAATGTATATGTTTGGCATCATACTACACTGTATATGTTTGGCAACATACTACACTGTATATGTTTGGCATCATACTACACTGTATATGTTTGGTGTCATACGACTACAATGTATATGTTTGGCATCATACTACACTGTATATGTTTGGCATCATACTACACTGTATATGTTTGGCAACATACTACACTGTATATGTTTGGCAACATACTACACTGTATATGTTTGGCATCATACTACACTGTATATGTTTGGCATCATACTACACTGTATATGTTTGGCAACATACTACACTGTATATGTTTGGCATCATACTACACTGTATATGTTTGGTGTCATACTACTACAACTGTATATGTTTGGCAACATACTACACTGTATATGTTTGGCAACATACTACTACACTATATATGTTTGGCATCATACTACACTGTATATGTTTGGCATCATACTACTACACTGTATATGTTTGGCATCATACTACTACACTGTATATGTTTGGCATCATACTGCTACACTGTATATGTTTGGTGTCATACTACTACAATGTATATGTTTGGCATCATACTACTACACTGTATATGTTTGGTGTCATACTACTACACTGTATATGTTTGGCATCATACTACACTGTATATGTTTGGCATCATACTATTACACTGTATATGTTTGGCATCATACTACTACACTGTATATGTTTGGCATCATACTGCACTGTATATGTTTGGCATCATACTACTACACTGTATATGTTTGACATCATACTACACTGTATATGTTTGGCATCATACTACACTGTATATGTTTGGCATCATACTATTACACTGTATATGTTTGGCATCATACTACTACACTGTATATGTTTGGCAACATACTACACTGTATATGTTTGGCATCATACTGCGCTGTATATGTTTGGCATCATACTACTACACTGTATATGTTTGGCATCATACTACACTGTATATGTTTGACATCATACTACACTGTATATGTTTGGCATCATACTACTACACTGTATATGTTTGGCAACATACTACACTGTATATGTTTGGCATCATACTGCACTATATATGTTTGGCATCATACTACTACACTGTATATGTTTGACATCATACTACACTGTATATGTTTGACATCATACTACTACACTGTATATGTTTGGCATCATACTACACTGTATATGTTTGGCATCATACTACTACACTGTATATGTTTGACATCATACTACACTGTATATGTTTGGCATCATACTACTACACTGTATATGTTTGACATCATACTACACTGTATATGTTTGGCATCATACTACTACACTGTATATGTTTGGCAACATACTACACTGTATATGTTTGGCATCATACTGCACTATATATGTTTGGCATCATACTACTACACTGTATATGTTTGACATAATATTACACTGTATATGTTTGACATCATACTACTACACTGTATATGTTTGGCATCATACTACACTGTATATGTTTGACATCATACTACTACACTGTATATGTTTGACATCATACTACTACACTGTATATGTTTGACATCATACTACGCTGTATATGTTTGGCATCATACTACTACACTGTATATGTTTGGCATCATACTACATTGTATATGTTCGGCATCATACTACTACATTGTATATGTTTGGCATCATACTGCGCTGTATATGTTTGGCATCATACTGCACTGTATATGTTTGGCATCATACTACTACACTGTATATGTTTGGTGTCATACTACTACACTGTATATGTTTGGCAACATACTACACTGTATATGTTTGGCATCATACTGCACTGTATATGTTTGGCATCATACTACTACACTGTATATGTTTGGCATCATACTACACTGTATATGTTTGGCAACATACTACACTGTATATGTTTGGCATCATACTACTACACTGTATATGTTTGGTGTCATACTACTACACATTATATGTTTCGCAACATACTACACTGTATATGTTTGGCATCATACTGCACTGTATATGTTTGGCATCATACTACTACACTGTATATGTTTGGCAACATACTACACTGTATATGTTTGGCATCATACTGCACTGTAGATGTTTGGCATCATACTACACTGAATATGTTTGGCATCATACTACACTGTATATGTTTGGCATCATACTACACTGTATATGTTTGGCATCATACTACTACACTGTATATGTTTGGAATCATACTACTGCACTGTATATGTTTGGCATCATACTACACTGTATATGTTTGGCAACATACTACTACACTGTATATGTTTGGCATCATACTACACTGTATATGTTTGGCAACATACTACTACACTGTATATGTTTGGTGTCATACTACTACACATTATATGTTTCGCAACATACTACACTGTATATGTTTGGCATCATACTGCACTGTATATGTTTGGCATCATACTACTACACTGTATATGTTTGGTGTCATACTACTACACATTATATGTTTCGCAACATACTACACTGTATATGTTTGGCATCATACTGCACTGTATATGTTTGGCATCATACTACTACACTGTATATGTTTGGAATCATACTACTGCACTGTATATGTTTGGCATCATACTACTGCACTGTATATGTTTGGCATCATACTACTACACTGTATATGTTTGGCATCATACTACACTGTATATGTTTGGCATCATACTACACTGTATATGTTTGGCATCATACTACTACACTATATATGTTTGGCATCATACTACTACACTATATATGTTTGGCATCATACTACACTGTATATGTTTGGCATCATACTAAACGTTTTATGTTTGGCATCATACTACACTGTATATGTTTGGCATCATACTACTACACTATATATGTTTGGCATCATACTACTACACTGTATATATTTGGCATCATACTACTACACTGTATATATTTGGCATCATACTACACTGTATATGTTTGGCATCATACTACACTATATATGTTTGGCATCATACTACACTGTATATGTTTGGCAACATACTGCGCTGTATATGTTTGGCATCATACTACTGTGTATATGTTTGGCATCATACTGCACTGTATATGTTTGGCATCATACTACTACACTGTATATGTTTGGCATCATACTACACTGTATATGTTTGGCATCACACTACTCCATTGTATATGTTTGGCAACATACTACACTGTATATGTTTGACATCATACTACTACACTGTATATGTTTGGCATCATACCACACTGTATATGTTTGGCATCCCACTGCACTGTATATTTTTGGCATCATACTGCGCTGTATATGTTTGGCAACATACTGCGCTGTATATGTTTGGCATCATACTACTGTGTATATGTTTGGTATCATACTACACTGCATATGTTTGGCATCATACTACACTGTATATGTTTGGCATCATACTACACTGAATATGTTTGGCATCATACTACTACACTGTATATGTTTGGCATCATACTACTACACTGTATATGTTTGGCATCATACTACACTGCATATGTTTCGCATCATACTACACTGTATATGTTTGGCATCATACTACACTGCATATGTTTCGCATCATACTACACTGTATATGTTTGGCATCATACTACTACACTGTATATGTTTGGCATCATACTGCATTGTATATGTTTGGCATTCTACAACACTATATGTTTGGCATTATACTACACTGTATATGTTTGGCATCATACTACACTACACTGTATATGTTTCGCATCATACTACTACACTGTATTTTTTTGGCATCATACTGCATTGTATATGTTTGGCATCATACTACACTATATGTTTGGTATCATACTACTAAACTGTATATTTTTGGCATCATATTACACTGTATATGTTTGGCATCATACTACACTGTATATGTTTGGCAACATACTACACTGTATATGTTTGACATCATACTACTACACTGTATATGTTTGGCATCATACCACACTGTATATGTTTGGCATCCCACTGCACTGTATATTTTTGGCATCATACTGCGCTGTATATGTTTGGCAACATACTGCGCTGTATATGTTTGGCATCATACTACTGTGTATATGTTTGGTATCATACTACACTGCATATGTTTGGCATCATACTACACTGTATATGTTTGGCATCATACTACACTGAATATGTTTGGCATCATACTACACTGTATATGTTTGGCATCATACTACTACACTGTATATGTTTGGCATCATACTACTACACTGTCTATGTTTGGCATCATACTGCATTGTATGTGTTTGGCATTCTACAACACTATATGTTTGGCATCATACTACACTGTATATGTTTCGCATCATACTACTACATTGTATATGTTTGGCATCATACTACACTGCATATGTTTCGCATCATACTACACTGTATATGTTTGGCATCATACTACTACACTGTATATGTTTGGCATCATACTGCATTGTATATGTTTGGCATTCTACAACACTATATGTTTGGCATTATACTACACTGTATATGTTTGGCATCATACTACACTACACTGTATATGTTTCGCATCATACTACTACACTGTATTTTTTTGGCATCATACTGCATTGTATATGTTTGGCATCATACTACACTATATGTTTGGTATCATACTACTAAACTGTATATTTTTGGCATCATATTACACTGTATATGTTTGGCATCATACTACACTGTATATGTTTGGCATCATACTACACTGTATATCTTTGGCATCATACTACTACACTGTATATGTTTGGCATCATACTACACTGTATATGTTTGGCATCATACTGCACTGTATATGTTCTGCATCATACTACACTGTATATGCTTGGCATCATACTACTACACTGTATATGTTTGGCATCATATTACACTGTATATGTTTGGCATCATACTACACTGTATATGTTTGGCATCATACTACTGCATTGTATATGTTTGGCATCATACTACTGCATTGTATATATTTGGCATCATACTACACTGTATATGTTTGGCATCATTCTACTACACTGTATATGTTTGGCATCATACTGCATTGTATATGTTTGGCATCATACTACACTGTATATGTTTGGCATCATACTACACTGTATATGTTTGGCATCATACTACTGCACTGTATATGTTTGGCATCATACTGCATTGTATATGTTTGGCATCATACTGCATTGTATATGTTTGGTATTCTACAACACTATATGTTTGGCATCATACTACTGCAATGTATGTGTTTGGCAACATACTACACTGTATATGGTTTGCAACATACTGCACTGTATATGTTTGACATCATACTACACTGTATATGTTTGGCATCATACTACTGCAATGTATGTGTTTGGCAACATACTACACTGTATATGTTTGGCATCATACTACTGCAATGTATGTGTTTGGCAACATACTACACTGTATATGTTTGGCATCATACTACTACACTGTATATGTTTGGCATCATTCTACACTGTATATGTTTGGCATCATACTGCACTGTATATGTTTGGCATCATACTGCACTGTATATGTTTGGCTTCATACTACTACACTGTATATGTTTGGCATCATACTGCACTGTATATGTTTGGCTTCATACTACTACACTGTATATGTTTGGCATCATACTACTACACTGTATATGTTTGGCTTCATACTACTACACTGTATATGTTTGGCAACATACTACACTGTATATGTTTGGCATCATACAACTACACTGTATATGTTTGGCAACATACTACACTGTATATGTTTGGCATCATACTACTACACTGTATATGTTTGGCAACATACTACACTGCATATGTTTGGCATCATACTACTACACTATATATGTTTGGCATCATACTACTACACTGTATATGTTTGGCATCATACAACTACACTGTATATGTTTGGCATCATACTACTACACTATATATGTTTGGCATCATACTACTACACTGTATATGTTTGGCATCATACAACTACACTGTATATGTTTGGCATCATACAACTACACTGTATATGTTTGGCATCATACAACTACACTGTATATGTTTGGCATCATACTACTACACTGTATATGTTTGGCATCATACTACTACACTGTATATGTTTGGCATCATACAACTACACTGTATATGTTTGGCATCATACTACTACACTATATATGTTTGGCATCATACTACTACACTGTATATGTTTGGCATCATACAACTACTCTGTATATGTTTGGCATCATACAACTACACTGTATATGTTTGGCATCATACAACTACACTGTATATGTTTGGCATCATACTACTACACTGTATATGTTTCACATCATACTACTACACTGTATATGTTTGGCATCATACTACTACACTGTATATGTTTGGCATCATACAACTACACTGTATATGTTTGGCATCATACTACTACACTGTATATGTTTCACATCATACTACTACACTGTATATGTTTGGCATCATACTACTACACTGTATATGTTTGGCATCATACTACTACACTGTATATGTTTCACATCATACTACTACACTGTATATGTTTGGCATCATACTACTACACTGTATATGTTTGGCATCATACAACTACACTGTATATGTTTGGCATCATACTACTACACTGTATATGTTTCACATCATACTACTACACTGTATATGTTTGGCATCATACTACTACACTGTATATGTTTGGCATCATACTACTACACTGTATATGTTTCACATCATACTACACTGTATATGTTTCACATCATACTACTACACTGTATATGTTTGGCATCATACTACTACACTGTATATGTTTGGCATCATACTACTACACTGTATATGTTTGGCATCATACAACTACACTGTATATGTTTGGCATCATACTACTACACTATATATGTTTGGCATCGTACTACTACACTGTATATGTTTGGCAACATACTACACTGTATATGTTTGGCATCATACAACTACACTGTATATGTTTGGCATCATACTACTACACTGTATATGTTTGGCATCATACTACATTGTATATGTTTGGCATCATACTGCACTGTATATGTTTGGCATCATACTGCACTGTATATGTTTGGCATCATACTATTACACTGTATATGTTTGGCATCATACTACACTGTATATGTTTGGCATCATACTACTACATTGTATATGTTTGGCAACATACTGCACTGTATATGTTTGGCATCATACTGCACTGTATATGTTTGGCATCATACTACTACACTGTATATGTTTGGCATCATACTACACTGTATATGTTTGGCATCATACTACACTGTATATGTTTGGCATCATACTACACTGTATATGTTTGGCAACATACTACTACACTGTATATGTTTGGTGTCATACTACTACACTGTATATGTTTGGCAACATACTACACTGTATATGTTTGGCATCATACTGCACTGTATATGTTTGGCATCATACTACTACACTGTATATGTTTGGTGTCATACTACTACACATTATATGTTTCGCAATATACTACACTGTATATGTTTGGCATCATACTACTGCATTGTATATGTTTGGCATCATACTACTGCATTGTATATATTTGGCATCATACTACTACACTGTATGCCTGGCATCATACTACTACACTGTATATGTTTGGCATCATTCTACTACACTGTATATGTTTGGCATCATACTGCATTGTATATGTTTGGCATCATACTACACTGTATATGTTTGGCATCATACTACACTGTATATGTTTGGCATCATACTACTGCACTGTATATGTTTGGCATCATACTGCATTGTATATGTTTGGCATCATACTGCATTGTATATGTTTGGTATTCTACAACACTATATGTTTGGCATCATACTACTGCAATGTATGTGTTTGGCAACATACTACACTGTATATGTTTGGCAACATACTGCACTGTATATGTTTGACATCATACTACACTGTATATGTTTGGCATCATACTACTGCAATGTATGTGTTTGGCAACATACTACACTGTATATGTTTGGCATCATACTACTACACTGTATATGTTTGGCATCATTCTACACTGTATATGTTTGGCATCATACTACTGCATTGTATATGTTTGGCATCATACTGCACTGTATATGTTTGGCATCATACTGCACTGTATATGTTTGGCTTCATACTACTACACTGTATATGTTTGACATCATACTACTACACTGTATATGTTTGGCATCATACTACTACACTGTATATGTTTGGCATCATACAACTACACTGTATATGTTTGGCATCATACAACTACACTGTATATGTTTGGCATCATACTACTACACTGTATATGTTTCACATCATACTACACTGTATATGTTTCACATCATACTACTACACTGTATATGTTTGGCATCATACTACTGCACTGTATATGTTTGGCATCATACTACTACACTGTATATGTTTGGCATCATACTGCATTGTATATGTTTGGCATCATACTACACTGTATATGTTTGGCATCATACTACACTGTATATGTTTGGCAGCATACTACTACACTGTATATGTTTGGCATCATACTACTACACTATATATGTTTGGCATCATACTATTACACTGTATATGTTTGGCATCATACTACTACACTGTATATGTTTGGCATCATACTACTACACTGTATATGTTTGGCATCATACTATTACACTGTATATGTTTGGCATCATACTACTACACTGTATATGTTTGGCAGCATACTACTACGCTGTATATGTTTGGCATCATACTACTACACTATATATGTTTGGCATCATACTACTACACTGTATATGTTTGGCATCATACTACTACACTGTATATGTTTGGCATCATACTGCATTGTATATGTTTGGCATCATACTACACTGTATATGTTTGGCATCATACTACACTGTATATGTTTGGCATCATACTACACTGTATATGTTTGGCATCATACTACTACACTGTATATGTTTGGCATCATACTACTACACTGTATATGTTTGGCATCATACTACTACACTGTATATGTTTGGCATCATACTACTACACTGTATATGTTTGGCATCATACTACTACACTATATATGTTTGGCAACATACTACACTGTATATGTTTGGCATCATACTACACTGTATATGTTGGCATCATACTACTACACTGTCTATGTTTGGCATCATACTACTACACTGTCTATGTTTGGCATCATACTACACTGTATATGTTGGCATCATACTATGCTGAATAGGTATGTAGATGACCATATGCTTTGTTTTACTATTTTAGAAGTCTGATGCCCAGGTCCAAGAAATATAGATGAACATATGCAATGACTATTTTAGAAGCTGATATATAAAGTTGATCATATTCTATGATTAACTATTTCAGAACCTGTATGCCCCAGACCCTGATCCTGAGATGACCATAGAAAACTATGACAGGACTTTCGAACAAAACGAAGACTTGGGAGTGAATGATATGGTAACAGAGAACTATTAGGGTGTCTAGCCGAGTGTCTCCAGCATAGGCAGACTTGTATGAACAATATCATTCAACTACATAAAACAGCAATGATGAAAAACAACAAATATGACAAACAAACAAATATCAGCAGTGTTTTCCTTGGACCAATTGATGGATACAGTACTAGGTCAAGTGTTGCGTCATGATTTTTAATTATTGAACAGAATATATTACCTACGACATACAAAGCGACAACACCATCTCAATAACTGATTTACAATTTGCCTGGACTGTGAAGTTTGCCGATAATTGCGTAGTAATTAACCACCCGTCGCTTTCGCTGCGAGCAATTACTGATAAGTGTCATAAAACTGACCTGTTAAAACTGTATAAACAAGACAGGACTGGGAAGTTTTGGTGTGTGCATTTTACTGAGAATGTTGACAAGTGTTAGCAGTATTGGTCTAGAGTATGCGTCATACAAGTTGTGTACAGATAGATTGGAGCTCATTTCATGTTGGAGAAAAAAAAGCCGCAATGTTTAACATGTGCTTATTGTAATAAGTATTCATATTAGTATGGCATCCAGGGCTCCGGAAATATGGTTGCCCGACGCCCCGGGCAAGTGGATTTTGGGTGCGGGCAGGTGACCTTCGTAAATCTGGTTGTCCGTCACTTGCCCGATGGAAATAGATAAAAATCAAGGGAAAATTTGCCTGGACTGTGAAGTTTGCCGATAATTGCGTAGTAATTAACCACCCGTCGCTTTCGCTGCGAGCAATTACTGATAAGTGTCATAAAACTGACCTGTTAAAACTGACCTGTGTTGTTCGTTATTGTTTAATCCCTCCCACTTGACAGTTTATCAGAATTTGATTGGCCGAGGAACGCTTGGGGTGCCAATCTTCAATTGAAGACGCGCGGTCTTTAAAATTCGTATACCATGTGAAATATACCCCCGTAACGAGCCCCTCTATGCAGGAAGTAATTAAGTCACGCGCCAGATTAGTGTGAAATACACATCAGTTTGTAAATCAGTTATTGAGATGGTGTTGTCGCTTTGTATGTCGTAGGTAATATATTCTGTTCAATAATTAAAAATCATGACGCAACACTTGACCTAGTACTGTATCCATATTATCCAATCAAATAACCGATGTATTTTTATCAGCCAATGAAACAACTCCCGTTCACTACCACGTGGTAAAGTGAAACAATGGCGATTCAATCAAACCAATTTGTAAACAAGTAGGACAATTAAACGATTATGGCAATTTGACGGTGTTGTTTGATGAGCAAAGAGACTATCGACGCATGTCGTAATGAATAGGTGTGCATCTGTTTCTATTTCAAAATGCCATATTTGTTTTGAATGAATCCGAGATCAATGACGGAATGGCGTGTTTTTGTTTTGAACTTGTATCCAAGATGTGCTTCGCCCTTGGCTAATTTCGATAATTATTCGAAGAAATGCAATTTGGCATCTCAAAAGATATTAACAGAAAAACAACTACAGTACCAGTCAAATTTAGGCATAAACCGTGCTAATAATTTCCAACACATAAGATTTATCTACATGAATTATATAACGAAAGTGAAAGTAGGAAAAAAGTTCTGTTTGACCTAATGCATCATTCTTTGGAGGAAAACACTGATATGTGCACAATGGTCACAACCTATAGCTCTGATCCTTCATAATTTAAGTCATTAATTTTACAATGAAATTATGTAAAAAATTATGACAAAAAAAACAGTAAGAGAAAAGGATTTCACTTAGCGTGCGATCTAGACGTAGCTTTATTTTGGGGCAAGTGACTTTTGAAATTGGGGCAAGTGACATTTTGGGCAGGGCAAGTGTATTTTGAAAATCTACTTGCCCTGGGCAAGTGGATTTTCAAAATATTTCCAGACCCCTGGCATCTATCACCAAGTTATTTTTGTCAAGTAAATATGATACTGTCAAGTAAAAATGGTAGTCAAGTAAATATGGACTGAATTTGAAAATAACTAACAATTGGTTTTGTAATTAATAGCGAAAGGAATCAAATAAAAATAATCATTATTTTCACCCTCTAGTTTTGAGCTTTACTGGTGAAAGGCTCTGGGCTCTGCATTTGTCTTCGCCACTCGCCATAGGACGAATTGCAAATGGCTAAACTTTTGTCAAGTGCTTTCGCCAATTTGGCGAAAGTCATTTTGACCCATGTAAACTGACGGCTGGTATTGGCGAAAGTTGCGAAAGGAAAAAGTCTTGAGGTCGCGCCCATGTTTTTCTGGAAAATCCTTGACGGGTTCTCGGTGTTTACAGAAGAGCTAAAATCTATAGACTGGGTTACGACCTTTGCGCTTTAAATTACACAAGGCTTATTTTACATAGCGACGTCATACTGCAACTCACTTGGTGTGCCTATACTGGAGGAAAATTACAAACCCAACAAGAGTTCGCCGAAAAAAAAGTTGCAATTTTCAATGACAACAACGCAAAACAGCGCGTAAACAAGACGTCCAACTCTTATCAAAATTGTAATAATTAACCTTTCTCATACAAAGATTTACATCCTTTTAGCTAAAATAATGACTTTGTAACTCCGTTTTTCACATGTATACATGACATTGTCGTCTGTTTTCGCACATTGAAACCAGGCCATTTATTTTGAGTTGTATGCGAGGCCACGAAAAACAGAACAAGTACTGTGTCATCCGTTTTATCCATCATGGGTAAATTTACATGCTTGGTTGCTTGCTTGATTGAAGGGTTTCACAACGCACAATGATTGATTGATTGAAGGGTTTCATGACGCACCAACACAAAACAATGTCATATGTCATAAAAAGGAAAGCTCCCTCTCCATTTACATCAAGATAAAAAGTATGCAAAGTGAGCCATCAACATCCTCACCACCATGTTCTGACTTCATCTCAACTAAGTGGAAGGAGACACTGTGGTTTTATTCTACCTTGGATTTAAACTTGATCGTATACTTTGGATGGTACCACCGACATGGTACCACAGGGTTATTAACCAATGAACATGAAAATTGAATTGGGTTTTACGGCACACAAACTAGTGGCACAAACACAGTATATAAGAAATTACTCGATTCTATTGATTCTATAATTATATTAACAAAATAATCTTATTTGACATATTTTTGATTGGTATTTGTGAAACCTGTGCTATTGAATTGAATTGAAAGTCTTTATTTATCGAGGGTGACCCAATTAGTTTATACTAATCTTCCTTGGGGCCCTCTGTAACAAATACATGATACAAAATACAAGAAAGGCAAGATACATAAGATATATGTAAACATAATAACATTGTTGGTGGTGGTAGTTTGAACGATATTTACACACTAATAAGATGAGATGATATCTATATCGAGTTTAATGTTGTTTTTCCTTTATCCATTTCATGCAGTTGTTTGTAAAACTTTTCATTGTTGCACACTTCTGAATGTGCTCTGGAATATTATTCCATAAAATGGTCCCGGAGTAAGACATGCTGCCCTTGAAAAGTTCCCGATTAGGCTTAGGAATACTAAAATTAGTATCAGTTAGTGATCGAAGACTTCTGTCAGTTGAATTACGAGTAGTAAACATATCGGAAATATATGAAGGGGCAGTATTGTTCGGCTATAGGGAATATAAATATATTAATTGATGTGCATTAATTATCCTGTTTCCATGTATTACATATATCATGTCGTAATCAGCAAGTCAAACAATTAATATCATTCAACTTGATTTAACATATACATATATATTAACAGGGCATTTTTACCAGTTTTGAGGAAGGAGCCTTTTTTCCTAAATTGGGGAAAAAATCCATGAATGGGCAATGAAGTTTAAAAAATGGGGAAAATTGCATGATTTTAAAAGAAATTTAGTTTAGGAAGTGGCCTTACACAGGCCGCTGAAAAGAAGGGTAAAAAGGCCCTGATTAATGATATAAGAAAGTTATACAAATATTTAATCAGAAATTGTATTAAGCTAAAGTGGCTAAAAAAGCTTAGCCAAAAATGACTAAACAAAAATCCAATTGGCTAAAGAAAATTGAGGTGGCTAAACATTTTTTGGTCCATCAAAAAATTCCTTCAAGGGGTTTGAGATATCGCTCTACTGACTAAAGAGGCCATGACAGTTTAAGCAATTTAATGTTATTTGTAACATACTGTGGAAATCGATCACACAACCTCCGGTTCCCAGTTTAAAATAAACCTGAAATGTTTGTAAAACAAGAGGTAATGCCTGATGTTAAAGCCGGGTTTCAGATTTAATGTTTGGTATATGTGAGGATACTGTCCAAAGTTTGTAATAATTGGACATGGCAATGCCGAGAAATGACGTTTAAACAAAAAAGTTAACATTTAGTGACAAACATAACAATTTAATTGAATTGTGTTCTAAGGCGCATCAACATATGAAAGGTTATATGGTGCCTAACAGGAATGAACATGCCAGGCTCATCCTTCATTTACATCAAGATAAAATATGGAGAATGGGCCTAGAACCTTCTACCTGCAGAGTTGCTGCAAAATCTATAGTAGACACTCCATTTACGGTGGAGCCACGTTTCCACCTTTGCATATGCGGTGTCGTGATGAAGACCTTCAATGAACATGTTAAAAAAAAAAAGTGAATATGAATGGTGATGCAGTGGGGTGGTCCTACCCCTCTGCATGTGACAGTGTGTTTGTGAGATTGCAGTGGCTGTATTCTACCCCAGCAACCACACGAGGGACAAACATAACAAACTTAAACAAAAAAGGTTAACTTAATGAATATAAAAGTATGACCTAGTTTTCAGGGTATGGTAAGTACTTGATGAGAGGAAGGTGCCGTTAAAATTTGATGAAAATCAGACATGGTAATGCTGAGATATAACAAAAATAAACTCCCACCCGTCCCCCAAACTTAAACAAAAAGGTTAACATAACATATATTGGAGAAAGTAGGTCATAGTGACCTAGTTTTCAGGGTATGGTAATCGATGAGAGGAAGGTGCTGTTAAAATTTGATGAAGATCAGACCAGGTAATGCTGAGATATAACAAAAATAAATTTGCACACGTCCCCCAAAAACTGAAACAAAAAGGTTAACTGTTATATACATTGCGTATATTTTGGAGAAAGTAGGTCACAGTGAGCTAGTTTTCTGGGTATGGTAAGTACTTGATGAGAAGAAGGTGCTGTTAAAGTTTGATGAATATCGACATGGTACTGCTGAGATGTAAAAAAAAAAAAACGCCAATCTATAAGCTGATTTTTACCAAACTTTACCAGATTAATATCGATGAAAGCTCGGACAAGTTTGAAAACCAAATCGGACGAGTAACAGCGGAGTATCGGATCTTTACAAAACTTTACCAGATTTTTAGCTCTACTGGCCGAAGGCAAGCAGAGCTTATGGGATGCCGAGTTGTCCGTCGTCCGTCCGTCGTCCGTTGTTAACTTTTGTCTCGTTAAGACGATAGGGCCTTCATTTTTCATCCAATCTTTATCAAACTTTAACAGGTTGTTAATATCAATGAAAGCTCGAAAACCAGCCAGATCGGCCAAGTAACAGCGGAGTTATGGCCCTTGATTTAGTTAAAAATGCTATATTTTGCCTCGTTAAGACGATAGGGCCTTAATTTTTCATCCTATCTTTACCAAACTTTACCACATTGTTAATATCAATGAAAGCTCGTACAAGTTCGAAAACCAGCCAGATCGCCAGTAACACCAGAGTTATGGTCCTTGATTTAGTTAAAAATACTATATTGCTATATTTTGCCTCGGTAAGATGATAGGGCCTTCGTTTTTCATCCTATCTTTACCAAACTTTACCACATTGTTAATATCACTAAAAGCTCAGACAAGTTCGAAAACCAGCCATATTGGACTAGAAACAGCGGGGTTATGGCCCTTGATATTAAAAATGCTATATTTTGCCTCGTTAAGACGATATGGGCTTTATTGTTCATCCGATCTTTACCAAACTTTATCAGATTGTTAATATCAATGAAAGCTCGGACAAGTTCGAAAATCAGCCATATCGGAATAGTAACAGCGGAGTTATAGCCCTTGATTTAGTTAAAAATGCTATATTTTGCCTCAAGATGATAGGGGCTTCATTGTTCATCCGATCTTTACCAAACTTTATCAGATTGTTAATGTCGTTGAAAGCTCAAACAAGTTCGAAAACCAGCCATATCGGACCAGTAACAATGGAGTTGTAGCCCTTGATTTAGTTAAAAATGCTATATTTTGCCTCGTTAAGATGATAGGATCTTTACCAAACTTTATCAGATTGTTTATATCAATGAAAGCTCGGACAAGTTCAAAAACCAGCCAGATCGGACCAGTAACAGAGGAGTTATGGCCTTTGATTTAGTTCAAAACGCTACATTTTGCCTCGTTAAGACGAGAGGGCCTCCATTTTTCATCCGATCGTTACCAAACTTTTTTTATTTATTTATTTTTTATTTTTTATTTATTTTTTTTTAATTTTTCCATCCATTTGTTTTAATTTTTTTATTTTTTTTATTATTTTTTTTTTGTTACTTTTTTCTTTATTTTTTTTTTTTTTTTTAGCTCTTTGTTGGATCAGTCGGACCAGTAACAGAGGAGTTATGGCTCTTGATTTAGTTAAAAATGCTATATTTTGCCTCGTTAATACGGTAGGGCCTTCATTTTTCATCTGATCTTTACCGAACTTTAACAGATTCTTTAGTTATGGCCCTTGATTTAGTTCCAAAGCTGTTTTTTGCCCAAACTTCTAAAAAAAACTTAAATGGCAGTCACTCGCTTCATTGATGTTCTAAGAGCCATGTTAGCCAGTAGAGCGTCCACAGGCCCTCTTGGGCCTCTTGTTCAACCTATCTTTACCAAACTTTACCACATTGTTAATATCAATGAAAGCTCGGACAAGTTCGAAAACCAGCCAGATCGGACCAATAACACCAGAGTTATGGTCCTTGATTTAGTTAAAAATGCTGTATATTGCTTTATTTTTCCTTGTTAAGATGATAGGGCTTTCGTTTTTCATCCTATCTTTACCAAACTTTACCACATTGTTAATAGCAATGAAATCTTGGACAAGTTCGAAAACCAGCCATATCGGACAAGTAACAGCAGAGTTATGGCCCTTGATTTAGTTAAAAATGCTATATTTTGCCTCGTTAAGACACTAGGGGCTTCATTGTTCATCCGCTCTTTACCAAACTTTATCAGATTGTTTATGTCTTTGAAAGGTCGAACAAGTTCAAAAACCAGCCATATCGAACCAGTAACAGCGGAGTTGTGGCCCTTGGTTTAGTTAAAAATGCTATATTTTGCATCGTTAAGATGATAGGGGCTTCATTGTTGATCCGATCTTTACCACACTTTGTCAGCTTGTTAATGTCATTGAAAGCTCGGACAAGTTCGAAAACCAGCCATATCGAACTAGTAACAGCAGAGTTACGGCCCTTAATTTAGTTAAAAATGCTATATTTTGCCTCGTTAAGACGATAGGGGCTTCATTGTTCATCCGACCTTTGCCAAACATTATCAGATTGTTAATATCAATGAAAACTCGGGACAAGTTTGAAAACCATTCATATCGGATTAGTAACAGCGGAGTTATGGCCCTTGATTTAGTTCAAAATGCTATATTTTGCCTCGTTAAGACGATAGGGGCTTCATTGTTCAATCGATCTTCACAAAACTTTATCAGATTGTTAATATCAATGAAAGCTCGGACAAGTTCGAAAATCATTCATATCAGACCAGTAACAGCGGAGTTAATGCCCTTGATTTAGTTCAAAATGCTATATTTTGCCTCAAGGCGATAGGGCCTTCATTTTTCATCCGACCTTTACCAAACTTTATCAGATTGTTGATGGCAATGAAAGCTCGGTCAAGTTCGAAAACCAGCCAGATCAGACCAGTAACAGCGGAGTTTATGGCCCTTGATTTTGTTAAAAATGCTATAATTTGCCTCATACGATAGGGCCTTCATTTTGCATCTGATCTTTGCCAAACTTTACCAGATTTTATGACTTTCTTTTTAGCTCTACTGGCCAAGGGCAAGCAGAGCTTATGGGATGGCGAGTTGGCCGTCTTCCGTCTGTCCGTCCATCGTCCGTCGTTAACTTTTGTCTCGTTAAGACGATAGGGCCTTCATTTTTCATCCGATCTTTACCAAACTTTAACAGGTTGTTAATATCAATGAAAGCTCGGACAAGTTCGAAAACCAGCCAGATCGAACCAGTAACAGCGGAGTTATGGCCCTTGACTTAGTTAAAAATGCTGTATGTTGCCTCGTTAAGACAATAGGGCCTTCATTTTTCATCTGATCATTACCAATCTTTACCAGATTGTTAATATCAATGAAAGCTCGAACAAGTTTAAAAACCAGCCAGATCGGACTAATAACAGCGGAGTTATGGCCCTTGGTTTAGTTAAAAATGCTATATTTTGCCTTGTTAAGACGATAGGGCCTTCATTTTTCATCCAATCTTTACCAACCTGTACCAGATTGTTACTATCAATGAAAGCTTGGACAAGTTCGAAAACCAGCCAGTTTGGACCAGCAACAGCAGAGTTATAGCCCTTGATTTAGTTAATAATTCTATATTTTGCCTCGTTAAGACGATAGGGCCTTCATTTTTCATCCGATCTTTACCAAACTTTACCATCTTGTTAATATCAATGAAAGCTTGGATAAGTTCGAAATCCAGCCAGATCAGACCGGCAGCAACAGAGTTATAGCCCTTGATTTAGTTAATAATTCTATATTTTGCCTCGTTAAGACGATAGGGTCTTCATTTTTCATCCGATCTTTACCAAACATTACCAGATTGTTAATATCAATTAAAGCTTGGACAAGTTCGAAAACCAGCCATATCGGACCAGAACAGTGGAGTTATGGCCCTTTATTTAGTTGAAAAAGGGTATATTACGATAGGGTCTTGATTTTTGGTCCGATCTTTACCAAACTTTACCAGATTGTTAATATAAATGAAAGCTCGGACAAGTTTAAAAACAAACCAGATCGGACCAGTAACAGCGGAGTTATGGCCCTTGATTTAGTTAAATATGCTATATATTGCCTCGTTAATACTACGATAGGGCCTTCATCGTTCAACCGATCTTTACCAAACTTTACCAGATTGTTACTATCAATGAAAGCTCCAACAAGTTTCAAAACAGCCAGATTGGACCATTTACACCGGAGTTATGGCCGTTGATTTTCTGAAATATGCTATATTTTGGCCTCATTAAGAAGAAAGGGCCTTCATTTGGCCAGATTTCAGTGAAACTTTTCAAGGATGATCAGTACCAAGCCTAGTTGTACATATCGTCACCGTGTTCCGGTTGAATGATTTTGGTGGAGTCCCTTTAAAGGTTTTAATACACAAACTTTGTCTGGACTAGTTCTCCTGAACCCCTGGCTGGATTTTAACGAAACTTTACAGGGATGATCAGCAGCAAGCATAGTTGTGCATATCATCGTGGCATTCTGGTTAACAGATTTTTGGTGGAGTTATGGCCCTTTAAAGTTTTTTGATATACAAACATTTTCCGGGCTAGTTCTCCTGAACCCCTGACTGGATTTTAACGAAACTTGACAAGGAAGATCAGTATCGAGCCTAGTTGGGCATATCGTCACCATATTCGTGTTGAATTATTTTTGGCAGAGTTATGGCCCTTTAAAGGTTTTAATAGCCAAACGTTGTCCAGATTAGTCTCTTCTGAATTCCTTGCTGGATTTCAACGAATCTTGATGGGGATGATCAGTACCAAGCCTAGTTGCACCTGTCATTGCCGTGTTGTGGTTGAATGAATTTTGGCAGAGTTATGACCCCTTAAAGGTTTTAATACACTAACTTTGTACAGACTAGTTCTCCTGAACCTCTGGCTGGATTTCAACGAAACTTGTCAGGGACAATCAGTACCAAGCCTAGTTGCGTATGTCATCACCATGTTCTGGTAGAACGATATGTGAAAGAGTTATGGCCCCTTATATATAAACCTTATCTAGAGCCAGTAGAGCGTCCACAGGCCCTCTTGGGCCTCTTGATTTTTTTTTTGATTTTTTTTTCTTAAGATTATTATTATTTTTGAATTTTCTTTTTGATTTTGTTTTGTTTGTTTTTTTAGCTCTATGATGGACCAGTCGGACCAGTAACAGAGGAGTTATGGCTCTTGATTTAGTTAAAAATGCTATATTTTGCCTTGTTAATATGGTAGGGCCTTCATTTTTCATCTGATCTTTACCAAACTTTACCAGATTCTTTAGTTATGGCCCCTGATTTAGTCAAAAAGCTGTTTTTTGCCCGAAACTTTCAAAAAAACGTAAATGGCAGTCACTTGCTTCATTGATGTTATAAGAGCCATGTTAGCCAGTAGAGCGTCCACAGGACCTCTTGGGCCTCTTGTTTAAATTATTATTATATTTTGTTTGTTTAAAAAAAAAAAATCCTTTTTTAGCTCTACTGGCCGAAGGCTTATGGGATGACGAGTTGTCCGTTGTCCGTCCGTCCGTCCGTCCGTCGTCCGTCCGTCGTCCGTCGTTAACTTTTGTCTTGTTACCACCATAGGGCCTTCATTTTTCATCCGATCTTTACCAAACTTTAACAGGTTGTTAATATCAATGAAAGCTCGGACAAGTTCGAAAACCAGGCAGATCGGAATAATTTCACCGGAGTTATGGCCCTTGTTTTGCTGAAAAATGCCATATTAAGCCTTGTGAACACTCTAGCACCTTCATTTATCATTTGATCTTTATCAAACTTGCACAGATTGTTAATATCAATGTAGGCTCGAACAAGTTAGAAAACCAGCCAAATTGGATAAGTAACACCAGAGTTATGGCCCTTGAATTTCTGAAAATTGCTGTTTTCTGCCTTGTGAATGCTCTAGCACCTTCATTTATTATTTGATCGTTACCAAACTTGCACAGATTGTTAATACCAATTATAGCTTGGACAAGTTCGAAAATCGGCTGAATTGGGTCAGTAACACCGGAGTTATGACCCTTGTTTTTCTGAAAAATGGCATTTTCTGCCTTGTGAACACTCTAGCACCTTCATTTATTATTTGATCTTTACCAAACTTGCACAGATTGTTAATATCAATGAAAGCTCAAACAAGTTCTTAAACCAGCTTAATCAGATCAGTAACACCGGAGTTATGGCCCTTGTTTTTTCTGAAAAATGCTATTTTCTACCTTGTGAACACTCTAGGGCCTTCAATATTAATCGGATCTTTACTTAACTTTGCCAGTGTCTTTATATCAATGAAAGCTTGAACAAGTTTGAAAACCGGCAAGATCGAAATAATTTCAATGGAGTTATGACCCTTGTTTTGCTGAAAAATGCCATATTAAGCCTTGTGAACACTCTAGCACCTTCATTTATTATTTGATCTTTACCAAAGATTGTTATTATCAATGAAAGCTCGGACAAGTTCAAAAACCAGCTAGATCGGACCATTAACAGCGGAGTTATTGCCCTTGATTTAGTTAAAAATGCTATATTTTGCCTCATTAAGACAATAGGGCCTTCATCTTTCATCCAATCTTTATCAAACTTTACCAGATTGTTTATATAAATGAAAGCTCGGATAAATTCGACGACCAGCTAGATCGGACCATTAACAGCGGAGTTATGACCCTTGATTTAGTTAAAAATGCTATATTTTGACTCGTTAAGATGATAGGGTCTTTATCTTTCATTCGATCTTTACCAAACTTTACTAGATTGTTTATATCAATAAAAGCTCGGACAATTTTGAAGACCAGCGAGATCGGACCAGTAACAGCAGAGTTGTGACCCTTGATTTAGTTAAAAATGCTATATTTTGCCTCGTTAATTCGATAGGGCCTTCATCTTTCACCTGATCTTTACAAACTTTACCTGATTGTTTATATCAATGACAGCTCAGACAATTTCGAAAACCAGCCAGATCGGACCAGTAACAGATGAGTTATGGCCCTTGATTTATTTAAAAATGCTATATTTTGCCTCGTTAAGATTATAGGGCCTTCCGTTTTCATGCGATCTTTATGAAACTTTACGAGATTGTTCATATCAATGAAAGCTCGGTCAAGTTCGAAAACCAGCCAGATTGGACCAGTAATAGTGGAGTTATGGCTCTTGATTTAGTTAAAAATCCTATATTTTGCCTCGTTAAGACGATAGGGCCTTCATCTTTCATCCAATCTTAAAGAAACTTTACCAGATTGTTAATATCGATGAAAGCTTGGACGAGTTCGAAAACCATCCAGATTGGACCATTTACATCGAAGTCATGGCCCTTGATTTTCTGAAATATGCTATATCGTGGCCTCATTAAGACGAAAGGGCCTTCATTTGGCCGGATTTCATTGAAACTTTGCAGGGATGATCAGTACCAAGCCTAGTTGTACATAGTCACCGTGTTCCAGTTGAATGATTTTGGCAGAGTCATAGCCCTTTAAAGGTTTTAATACACAAACTTTGTTCTGACTAGTTCTCCTGAACCCCTAGCCGGATTAAACGAAACTTAACAAGGATGATCAGTATCAAGCCTAGTTGTGCATATCATCGCCATATTTCGGTTGAATGATTTTTGGCAGAGTTGTGACCCTTTAAATGTTTTAATACACAAACTTTGTCCAGCTTAGTCTCTTCTGAACTCTTTGCCAGATTTCAGCGAATCTTGGCGAGAATGATCAGTACTAAGCCTAGTTGCACCTGTCATTGCCATGTTCTGGTTGAATTATTTTTGAAAGACTTATGGCCCCTTATACATAAACTTTATCTTGAGCCAGTAGAGCGTCAACAGGCCCTCTTGGGCCTCTTGTTTTATTTTTATTATTTTTTTATTTGAATGATTTTTAGCCAGCAGAGCTTATGGGATGCCGAGTTGTCCGTCATCCGTCCGTCGTCCATCGTTAACTTTTGTCTCGTTAAGACGATAGGGCCTTCATTTTTCATCCGATCTTTACCAAACTTTAACAGGTTGTTAATATCAATGAAAGCTCGGATGACCAGCCAGATCGGAAAAGTAACAGCGGAGTTATGGCCCTTGATTTAGTTAAAAATGCTATATTGCTATATTTTGCCTCGTTCAGACGATAGGGCCTTCGCTTTTCATCCTATCTTTACCAAACTTTACCACATTGTTAATATCAATGAAAGCTCGGACAAGTTTGAAAACCAGCCATATCGGACTAGAAACAGGGGAGTTGTGGCCCTTGATTTAGTTAAAAGTGCTATATTTTGCATCGTTAAGACGATAGGGGCTTCATTGTTCATCCGATCTTTACCAAACTTTATCAGATTGTTAATGTCATTTAAAGTTCGAACAAGTTTGAAAAACAGCCATATCGGACCAGTTACAGCTGAGTTATGGCCCTTGATTTAGTTAAAAATGCTATATTTTGCCTTGTTAAGACTATAGGGACTTCATTGTTCATTCGATCTTTACCAAACTTTATCAGATTGTTAATATCAATGAAAGCTTGGACAACTTAGAAAACCATACATATCGGACCAGTAACATCGGAGTTATGGCCCTTGATTTAGTTCAAAATGATATATTTTGCCTTAAGACGATAGGGTCTTCATTTTTCATCCGATCTTTACCAAACTTTATCAGATTGTTAATGTCTATAAAAGCTTGGTCAAGTTCGAAAACCAGCCAGATCAGACCAGTAACAGCGGAGTTATGACCCTTGATTTGGTTAAAAATGCTATAATTTGCCTCGTCATACGATAGGGCCTTCACTTTGCCAAACTTTACCAGATTTTTTTTATTTTTTTTTATTTTTTTTTTATTTTTAGCTCGACTGATCAGAGATCAGCAGAGCTTATGCCGTGGTGCGGCGTCCGTCGTCCGTCCGTCTGTCCGTAAACTTTTATTTGTAGCGACAACTCCTCTGAAACTACTGGATGGATATTCGTGAAACTTTACAGAAATGTTGCCCATCAAGTCTAGTTGATCCTAGCAAAAATTCATGTTGATGTAAAATCCAAGATGGCCGCCAAAGCTAAAAATAGAGTTTTAAAATACAAGTTTGTAGCGACTACTTCTTGAAAACTATAAGTGATATTGATATGGGACTTTTTCTAAAATGATCAGCATGACATGATGTTGATCCTCGCCAAAAATCATTTTGATTCAACGTTAAACATGGCTGCCAGCGGCCATCTTTGTTTACATAGAGTTATATAGTAAAAACTTGTAGCGACTACTCCTCTGAAACTACTTGGCGGATTATCATGAAACTTTACAGGAATGTTGCTCTTGATGTCTAATTGGTCCTAGAAAAATTTCAGGTCGGCCGGAAATTCAAGATGGCCGTCACAGCTAAAAATAGATTTTTAAAAAATAAGTTTGTAGCGACTACTTCTTGAAAACTATAAGTGATATTGATATGGGACTTTTTCTAAAATGATCAGCATGACATGATGTTGATCCTTGTGGAAAATTATTTTGATTCGACGTTAAACATGGCTGCCAGTGGCCATCTTTGGTTACATAGAGTTATATAGTAAAAACTTGTAGCGACTACTCCTCTGAAACTACTTGACGGATGTTCATGAAACTTCACAGGAATGTTGCTCTTGATGTCTAGTTGATCCTAGAAAAATTTCAGGTCGGCCGGAAATTCAAGATGGCCACCACAGCTAAAAACAGATTTAAAATAAATAAGTTTGTAGCGACTACTTCTTCAAAACAATAAGAGATATTGATATGGGACTTTTTCTAAAATGATCAGTATGACATGATGTTGGTCCTTGTCGAAAATCGTTTTGATTTGACGTTAAACATGGCTGCCAGCGGCAATCTTTGTTTACAAAGAGTTATATAATGAAAACTTGTAGCGACTACTCCTCTGAAACTACTTGACGGATTTTCATGAAACTTCACAGGAATGTTGCTCTTAATGTCTAATTGATCCTAGCAAAATTTCAGGTCGGCCGGAAATTCAAGATGGCCGCTACGGTTAAAAATAGATTTTCAAAAAACAAATCTGTAGCGACTACTTCCTGAAATCAAAATCAATCAGTAGAGCTTCAAGGTCATTGACCTCTTGTTTTGTTTTTTGTTTTATGGGATGCCGAGTTGTCCGTCGTCCGTCCGTTGTCCGTCGTTAACTTTTGTCTCGTTAAGACGATAGAACCTTCATTTTTCATCTCATCTTTACCAAACTTTACCAGATTGTTCAAGTCAATGAAAGCTCGGATGAGTTCGAAAACCAGCCAGATCGGCCAAGTAACAGCAGCAGAGTTATGGCCCTTGATTTAGTTAAAAATGCTATATTGCTATATTTTGCCTCGTTAAGACGATAGCGCCTTCATTTTTACCAAACTTTACCACATTGTTAATATCGATGAAAGCTCGAACAAGTTCGAAAACCAGCCAGATCGGACCACTAACACCAGAGTTATGGTCCTTGGTTTAGTTAAAAGTGCTATATTGCTATATTTTGCCTCGTTAAGATGATAGGGCCTTTGTTTTTCATCCTATCTTTACCAAACTTTACCACATTGTTAATATCAATGAAAGCTCGGACAAGTTCGAAAACTAGCCATATCGGACTAGTAACAGCGGAATTATGGCCCTTGATTTTGTTAAAAATGCTATATTTTGCCTCGTTAAGACGATAGGAGCTTCATTGTTCATCCGATCTTTACCAAACTTTATCAGATTGTTAATATCAATGAAAGCTCGGACAAGTTCGAAAACCAGCCATATCGGAGTAGTAACAGGGGAGTTATGGCCCTTGATTTAGTTAAAAATGCTATATTTTGCCTCGTTAAGACAATAGGGGCTTCATCGTTCATCCGATCTTTACCAAACTTTATCAGATTGTTAATGTCGTTGAAAGCTCGAAAAAATTAGAAAACCAGACAGATCGGACCAGTAACAGCGGAGTTATGGCTCTTGATTTAGTTAAAAATGTTATATTTTGCCTCGTTAATACGGTAGGGCCTTCATTTTTCATCTGATCTTTACCAAACTTTACTAGATTCTTTAGTTATAGCCCTTTAGTTGAAAAGCTGTATTTTGCCCAAAACTTTCATAAAACGTAAATGGCAGTCTCTCGCTTCATTGATGTTATAAGAGCCATGTTAGCCAGTAGAGCGTCCACAGGCCCTCTTGGGCCTCTTGTTATTATTTCCTGTTTGTATATAAGATGATAGGGCCTTCGTTTTTCATCCTATTTTTACCAAACTTTACCACATTTTTTATATCAATGAAAGCTAGGAAAAGTTCCAAAATCAGCCATATCGGACTAGTAATAGCGGAGTTATGGCCCTTGTAGTTAAAAATGCTATATTTTGCCTTGTTAAGACGATAGGGGCTTCATTGTTCATCCGATCTTTACCAAAATTTATCAGATTGTTAATGTCATTGAAAACTCGAACAAATTCGAAAACCAGCCATTACGGACAAGTAACAGCAGAGTTATGGCCCTTGATTTAGTTCAAAATGCTATATTTTGCCTCATTAAGACGATAGGGGCTTCATTGTTCATCCGTTCTTTACCAAACTTTATCAGATTGTTAATATCAATGAAAGCTTGGACAAGATTGAAAACCAAACATATCGGACCAGTAACTGCAGAGTTATGGCCCTTGATTTATTTAAGACGGAAGGGCTTCATGTTTCATCCGATCGTTATCAAACTTTTTTTTTTGTTATTTATTTTTTTTTTATTTTTTTTTGTTATTTTTTTTGTTATTTTTAGCTCTACTGGCCAACTGCCAACAGCTTATGGGATGGTCTGTTGTCTGTCGTCCGTCGTCTGTCGTCTGTCGTCCGTTAACTTTTCTTCAAACGACTTCTCAGAAACTGCTTGGCTAATTTTGACCAAACTTCACATGGATGATCCTTAGATGAATGCTGTTTAGATTGTTAAAATTAGGTCAGCGCTACATCCAAGACGGCTGCCATTACCATATATGGTCGATACCTTAAAAAATCTTCTTCTCCAGAACCGCTGGACAGATTTCAACAGTTTTTCTTTTAAAATGATCGCCAACGCCTAGACTATCAAGTTTGTTCAAATAATGTCCCGGGGTCAAAAATGGCCGTGCCCCGGGGGTCCAAAGTTTGTATATTGAGGTTTTGCATGTTTTCCAGTAGAGCTAAAAATGCGTCTTTCATAGCAGTATAGAACAGTATTACATTAATTATATGTATTGACATTTTCCCTGATAAGTGATAATTGAAGCAATTACAGTATACAGCCACCAATCACTGCGGCTTAATTTATTGTTTGCAGCTGGGTAATTTGATGCTCCAGTAAAAGTTTATCTGTATTATAAATTCTCTTAAAGGTACACATGACAATCTGAACGTTTTAAAATCATAAGGTCACACTAGTTTTTCTGCATAACTTGTATTTGTTCAATCATTAATATTAATTACACTAAAATAAATATAAAGTAAATTATTTTACATATAATTAACTGTTGATAATAATGCACCAATAATGTATCTTTAACTTATGGTAAAATCAGTGAGAAACATTGAAAACTTAATTTATTTATATGCAAGTAACTAGGTTTAAGAATATGATAATGGATATATAAATCGAAACAATAATTGCAATGCTTCATAAACACTTCAAGATTGCCATATGTCCCTTTAAGATAATGAAATGAATGAATGTATACAATTTGCCATTACCATTGTAACATACTGCAGCAACAGAATTACATTAATTTTAATATGAGTTGACATTTCTTGATAAAACATGATACATGCAGATTAATTAACATGTCAGTTCCTGAAACAATACAAGTTGGCAAATTACTTAAATTTTACATCAAGTCCAATGTGTAGTTTCTGCAGATAGCTATCAGGTATTAAAGGGAACTCGAGTACATCAGGCAAAATAATCCGGTGTATAGAATGGTAATGCTTGTCCATCCAATAATATTTGCATTTAGCTTCATTTATTGAAAACTGTGAATGCTACCAGTCTTGCTTGACTTTTGTTAACAACTGCTATAAACCCTCGATTTTGTCAAGATGAAGGTCGCTTGAAACATGTATGATGGACATGTTACTTTAGGCGAGACATCATGTTGCGCGCAACTCTTGTTTTAAATGAAAACACGCCATTGCTACAGATGAAGGTG
Organism: Cyrtodaria siliqua; assembly: GCA_037043455.1. Taxonomy (NCBI): domain Eukaryota; kingdom Metazoa; phylum Mollusca; class Bivalvia; order Adapedonta; family Hiatellidae; genus Cyrtodaria; species Cyrtodaria siliqua. The sequence continues at coordinate 113,048 of JAWPHD010006971.1, forward strand.
TATAGTTTTTCAAGTATTTTATCTGTTCATAAAACTGCTAGTGACTAGAAAAACAGCCATTAATTTCCCGAGTGAATCAAACATGATGTGGTACTTTTATATTTGATGATGAAGTCTTATCTACAAGTTCTCTTACATATACATGTCTATTCTGTACAGACAGCAAGGCTTTTGTTACCAAAATATAACATTTGTTTGCTGTTGTGTTTGTCTAACGTTAAATTCTTTACAATCATGTTTATGTGAACGAAATATTGCTTGCTGTCAATGAACGTGTGTTCAGTCTAACTCTGGCAAGTGTGCATTTGGATTATAAAATAGTGTTTAACGAAAAAAAATCAATGATCAGCTCAGCAGAGCTTATGCCGTGGTGCTGTGTTCGTCGTACCTGCGTCAGTCAACTTTTTTTGTAGCGACTACTCTGAAACTACTGCATGGATGTTCATGAAACTTTACAGCAATGATGCCCATGATATCTAGTTGATCCCAGCAAAAATTCACGTTGATGTTAAATCCAAGATGGATGCCAAAGTTAAAAATAGATTTTTAAAAAACATGTTTGTAGCGACTACTTCTTGAAAACTATAAGTGATATCGATATGGGACTTTTTCTAAAAGGACATGATGTTGGTCATTGTCAAAAATCCTTTTGATTCAACGTTAAACTGCCATCTTTGTTTACATAGAGTTATATAGTAAAATCTTGTAGCGACTACTCCTCTGAAACTACTTGACGGATTTTCATGAAACTTCATAGGAATACTTTTTCTAAAATGATCAGCATAACATGATGTTGATATTTGTCGAAAATTATTTTGATTCAATATTCAACATGGCCGCCAGCAGCCATCTTTGTTTACATAGTTATATAATAAAAACTTGTAGCAACTTCTTCTCTGAAAGTACGACGGATTTTCATGAAACTTTACAGGAATGTTTCTCTTGATGTCTAGTTGATCCTTGCAAAATTTCAGGCCAACATAGAGTTATATAGTAAAAGCGTGTAGCAACTACTCCTCTGAAACTACTTGACGGTATTCATGAAACTTCACAGGAATGTTGCTCTTGATATTTTATTGATCCTAGCAAAACTTCAGGTTGGCCGGAAATTCAAGATGGCCACGACAACTAAAAATAGATTTTTAAACGAGAGGTCAATGACCTTGAAGCTCTACTGATAGGTTTTGATAGCTAGATAGAATCCTGTGAAGTTTCATGAAAATCCTTCAAGTAGTTTCAGGAGTAGTCGCTACAAGTTTTTACTATATAACCCTATGTAAACAAAGATGGCCACTGGCAGGCATGTTTAATGACGAATCAAAATGATTTTCGACAAGGATCAACATCATGTCATGCTGATCATTTTAGGAAAGTCCCATATCAACATCAACTGATAGTTTTCAAGAAGCAGGTGCCACAAACTTTTTTTTTAAATCTGTAAAGTAGTTTCAGAGGAGTAGTCGCTATAACTTTTTACTATATAACTCTTGTACACAAAGATGACCACGCTGGCAGCCATGTTTAACATCGAAGTGATTTTCAACAAGGACCAACATCATGTCATGCTGATCATTTTAGTAAAAGTCCCATATCAATATCACAATTTCAAGTAGTCGTCGCTACAAATTAAAAAAATAAATCTGTTTTCAGCCATGTCGGCCATCTTGAATTTCCTGCCGACCTGAAATTTTGCTGGGATCAACTAGACATCAAGAGCAACATTCCTGTGAAGCTTCATGAACATTTTCAAGTAGTTTCAGAGCAGTAGTCACTACAAGTTTTTACTTCATGTTATGCTGATCATTTTAGAGAAAGTCCCATATCAATATCATTTATAGTTTTCAAGAAGTAGTCTCTACAAACTTTTTTTTTTAAAATCTATTTTAAGCTGTCGTGGCCATCTTGAATTTCCCGCCAACCTGATATTTTACTAGGATCAACTAGATATCAACAGCAACATTCCGTTGAAGTTTCATAAAAATCCGTCGAGTTGTTTCAGAGGAGTAGTCGCTACACGCTTTTATTATATAACTCGTAAACAAAGATGGCTGCTGGCGGCCATGTTGAATATCGAATCAAAATAATTTTCTACAAAGATCAACATCATGTCATGCTGATCATTTTAGAAAAAGTCCCATATCAATATCACCTGAAATTTTGCTAAAATCAACTAGACATCAAGAGAAACATTTTTGTGATGTTTCATGAAAATCCGTCAGAGGAGTAGCTGCTACACGCTTTTACTATATAACTCTATGTAAGCAAAGATGTCTGCTGGCAGCCAGGTTGAATCAAAATAAATTTCGACAGTGACCAACATCATGTCATGCTGATTTAGAAAATGTCCTATATCAATATTACTTATAGTTTTCAGGAAGTAGTCGCTACAAATTTGTTGTTTTTTTAATCTATTTTTAGCCAGGATGGCCATCTTGAATTTCCGGCCGACCTGAAATTTTGCTAGGATCCTGTGAAGTTTCATGAAAATCCGTCAAGCAGTTTCAGAGGAGTAATCGCTACACATTTTTATTATATAACTCTATGTAAAAAAAGATGGTCGCTGGTGGCCATGTTTAATGTCTAATCAAAATAATTTTCGACAAGGATCACATCATGTCATGCAGATAATTTTAGAAAAAGTCCCATATCAATATCACTTATAGTTTTCAAGAAGTAGTCACTACAAACTTGTTTTTAGCTCTTCTGGCCGAAGGATGGCGTCCGTCGACCCTCCGTCCGTTAACTTTTGCCTCGTTAACACGATAGCACCTTCATTTTGCCGATATTTTTCAAACTTTACCAGATTGTTGATATCAATGAAAGCTCGGACGAAAAACAAGCAAGTTCGGATCAGTACACCAGAGTTATGGCCCTTGATTTAGTTAGATTGAACCTTGTTAACACGATAGGGCCTTGGTTTTTCAGAAGTAGTCGCACAAAATCGCATTTTTAAAAATTATTTTTAGCTGTGGTGGCCATCTTGAATTCCCAGCCGACCTGAATTTTTGCTAGGATCAACAAGACATCAAGTGCAACATTCCTTTGAAGTTTCATGAAAATCCGTCCTGTAGTTTAAGAGGCGTAGTCACTACAAGTTTTACCTATATAACTATATAAACAAAGATGGCCGCTATCAAAATGAACTTTGGTTAGGACCAACTGCATGTCGTGCTAGTCATTTTGGTAAAGGTTCCAATCAATATCACTTATGGTTTTTGAGAAGTAGTCGCCACAAAATCATTTTTAAAATCTATTTTTAGCTGTGGCAGCCATCTTGAATTTCCGGCCGACCTGAATTTTTGCTAGGATCAACTAGACATCAAAGAGCAACATTCCTGTGAAGTTTCATGAAATTCCAACAAGTAGTTTCAGAGGAGTAGTCGCCACAAGATTTTCCTATATAATTCCATGTAAACAAAGATGGCGGCCATGTTTGACATCCAATCAAATGAACTTTGGTTACAGCGGCACAAATTAGCACTTGCCCAGTCGCCATTGGTGAGTAAAAAATGGTCTGGGCAACCAAAATTTGACTTCCACGCGCCCATGTGGCGACCAAAAATATTCAATCCAAACGGAAAAAGGGTAATCATTCAACACAAACATTTAAGTTGGAGGAGTTTACCCCGCAGATTTTGCTTTGGTCCCGTGAACTACGTACTTTTGGCCGAAATAGACAAACCCTTAAAAAAATAATAACAAAACGAACGTTTGTTTTTATTTTTCCACTGCGGAAACAAGACAATGTTCGAGATGTTGCGATGTACGGTTTCCCACAAAACTGCATGTAACGGTACTCTGCGCTTCGAATGTCAATGTAAAATTAGATGTGCAAGAGCTGGTATAAAATCAACATTAAAACAGACAAGGTAGTGTTTATTTTACACACATCATAAATTCGTGTTATAATTTGAAGGGGAAATAATTAGGTTTCACTTCCGGTTTTTGGATATTCTAAAACGCAGCGCTTTTGATTAATAAAATGCGGTGCTTTTAGAAATCATCAATAGTAATTATATGGCAGAGAATCATGTTGATAGAAAGTCTCGTACATTAATTTTAAAACTGTATGTCAACATAAAATATTTATAACAAAATAAAACATTAATTTAATAATATCTAATCTGTTTTAATCTTTTATTTCAATAATTTACATATTCTAGTTGTGATCATTTATAACAAACTCATTAACAATACTATTTATAATTAAATAGGTAACTTGGACTTGTAATGATCAGTAATGTTGTTTATAATATTCAATAAACACGGAGTAATGGATGTAATTGTTCATAAATTATGCACCAGAGTGGTAAAATAAAATATTTTGTTGGGCCCATAACTTTTGGGCTGGGCCCCTAAAAATTCAGGGGCCCAGCTGGCTCCTAGCTAAATAGAGTTAGTCTGTGCCTCGGGTTAGGACCAACTACAGATCGTGCCAGTCATTTTGGTAAAGGTTCCAAATCAATATCTCTTATGGTTTTTCAGAAGTAGTTTCCACAAAATCGCATTTTTAAAATCTGTTTTTATCTGTGGCGGCCATCTTGAATTTCTGGCCTACCTGAATTTTTGCTAGGATTTACTAGACATCAAGAGCAACATTCTTGTAGAGTTTCATGAAAATCCGTTGAGTAGTTTCAGAGGAGTAGTCGCCACAAGAATTTCCTATATAACTCTATGTAAACAAAGATGGCCGCTGGCAGCCATGTTTGACATCCAATCAAAATGAACTTTGGTTGGGACCAACTACATGTCGTGCCAGTCATTTTGGTAAAGGTTCAAAATCAATATGCAATATCACTCATGGTTTTTGAGAAGTAGTCCCCACAAAATCGCATTTTTATAATCTATTTTTAGCCGTGGTGGCCATCTTGAATTTCCTGCCAACCTGAATTTTTGCTAGGATCAACTAGACATCAAGAGCAAGATTCCTGTGAGGTTTCACGGAGTAGTCTCCACAAAAAAAAGTTTACGGACAAACGACGGACACCGCACCACGGCATAAGCTCTGCTGATTTTTGATCAGTAGAGCTAATAAAACAACGGAGAACAATTTATATCGAAAAATGAATTAATTAGTGGCCATCCTAGGCAGTGGCGTAGAATTTGAATTATGTGGGTTGCCGTATAAAAACTTAATTTTATTACATGGGTGGTCGTATTAAAGTTTAATTACATGGGTACTCTGAAACATCCCTAACAGCCCTAATCTTGCTACTAAAAGGCCACGGCCTAATGCCCAGCCCTATTATAATGGTCGAGATTTTTGTTTTGACTAACAACAATGTCAATCCCAGGAGATATTAAATTAATGTCATTAACGGGGGATGCATGTCATAGCGGAATGGAGACCGGACATGACCTATATTTTGTGGAAAGTAGGTCACAGTGAAATTTTGCAAATGATGTAAGATGCATGTAAGGAACATTCTGGTTAAATTTCGTGAAAATCCTGCAAGAAAGAAGCAAGATATGCATGTCGTAGTGGAGACGAACGTAGTGGAGACGGATATGACCTATATTTCTTCGAAATTGTGCATGTGATGTTGGATCCATATAATGAACATTCTGGTGGAGTTTGGTGAAAATCCTGCAAGTAACAAAGAAGATGTACACTACTCGACTTTTATCATCGGTCACTTTTCAAAAAATTATATATTTTTTAATAATTCATATTTTCATTTGAAATTTTAACTGACGTCATTTAACAAATATCGCTAGCGATTTATAAAACTTAATCTGCCTTGATTGGACTAAAACACTTTTGATAAACTTAAAATATTGATATGTGTTTCGGTGATTTCCAGTTTTTAGTATTCGTGTTATTTTCAAAAAACCTGAGTGATCGATTATAAAGGTTGAGTAGTGTACATGTAAAGAAATGAAAATTGGATGCACTGATGGACAATGACTGACAAACATACACCCGGATGACATTGTGATCACCAAGTTGAGATTCGTAAATGGGCTCGACAATAAAACTAACGTTATTTTGTTTTCCAAGTTGAACTCACATTGTAGTTTTTAAAAACAATGTGACGAATGACGAAAAATGGGATCAACTGTGTCTATTGTGCATTGAAATGTCAAGAACAAGGCCACATGTTAACATGCTTTTTACATTTAATTTATAGTACATGCTTTTAACAATTAATTTACAATACATGCTTTTAACAATTAATTTACAATACATGCTTTTTACATATAATTTAAAACAAGAGGCCCAAGAGGGCCTGTGAACGCTCTACTGGCTGTTATACCATTGATGAATCGAGTCGTACTACATGGTGTCTAGAGTGTACACAAGGTTTTTCAAGTATTTGACCTAGTGAACTAGTTTTTGACCCCATGGGACCCATTTTCGAACTTGACCAAAATATAATTAAGACACCATTTCGACAAAGTTTCATCAATATCGGGTCAGAAATATGGCCTCTAGAGTGTACACAAGGTTTTTCAAGTATTTGACCTAGTGACCTAGTTTTTGACCCTGTGTGACCCATTTTCGAACTTTAGCAAGCTATAATTGAGACAAATATTCTGACACAATTGCATCAAGATCTGGTGAAAAATATGGCCTCTAGAGTGTACACACGGTTTTTCCAAAGGTGGACCTAGTGACCTAGTTTTTAACACCATGTGACCCATTTTTGAACTTGACCAAGATATAATTAAGACAAACATTTTGACAAAGTTTCATCAAGATTGGGTCAGAAATACGGCTTCTAGAGTGTACACAAGGTTTTTCAAGTATTTGACCTAGTGACCTAGTTTTTAACCCCATGTGACCCATTTTCAAACTTGACCAAGATATAATTAAGACAAACATTCTGACAAAGTTGCATCAAGCTCGGGTCAAAAATATGGCCTCTAGAGTGTACACAAGGTTTTTCCAATATTTGACCTTGTGACCTAGTTTTTAACTTCATGTGACCCATTTCCGAACTTGATCAAGATATAATTAAGATAAACAATTTGACAAAGTTTCATCAAGATTGGGTAACAAATATGACCTCTAGAGTGTACACAAGTTTTTTAAAGTATTTGACCTAGTGACCTAGTTTTTGACCCCACATGACCCATTTTTGAACTTGACCAAGATTGTATTGAGACAAACATTCTGACAAGTGTCATCAAGATCTGGTCAAAAATATGGCCTCTAGAGTGTACACACGGTTTTTCCAAAGTTTGACCTTGTGACCTAGTTTTTAATACCATGTGACCCATTTTTGAACTTGACCAAGATATTATTAAGACAAACATTTTGACAAAGTTTCATCAAGATTGGGTCAGAAATATGGCCTCTAGAGTGTACACAAGGTTTTTCAAGTATTTGACCTAGTGACCTAGTTTTCGACCCTGTGTGACCCATTTTCGAATTTTAGCAAGCTATAATTGAGACAAATATTCTGACAAAATTGCATCAAGATCGGGTCAAAAATATGGCATCTAGAGTGTACACACAGTTTTTCCAAAGTTTGACCTAGTGACCTAGTTTTTAACACCATGTGACCCATTTTTGAACTTGACCCAAGATATAATTAAGACAAACATTCTGACAAAGTTTCATCAAGATTGGGTCAGAAATACGGCTTCTAGAGTGTACACAAGGTTTTTCAAGTATTTGACCTAGTGACCTAGTTTGTAACCCCATGTGACCCATTTTCAAACTTGACCAAGATATAATTAAGACAAACATTCTGACAAAGTTGCATCAAGCTCGGGTCAAAAATATGGCCTCTAGAGTGTACACAAGGTTTTTCCAATATTTGACCTAGTGACCTAGTTTTTAACTTCATGTGACCCATTTCCGAACTTGATCAAGATATAATGAAGATAAACAATTTGACAAAGTTTCATCAAGATTGGGTAACAAATATGACCTCTGGAGTGTACACAAGTTTTTTAAAGTATTTGACCTAGTGACCTAGTTTTTGACCCCACATGACCCATTTTTGAACTTGACCGAGATTTCATTGAGACAAACATTCTGACAAAGTTTCATCAAGATCGGGTCAAAAATATGGCCTCTAGAGTGTACACACGTTTTTTCCAAAGTTTGACCTAGTGACCTAGTTTTTAAACCATGTGACCCATTTTTGAACTTGACCAAGATAAAATTAAGACAAACATTTTGACAAAGTTTCATCAAGATTGGGTCAGAAATACGGCTTCTAGAGTGTACACAAGGTTTTTCAAGTATTTGACCTAGTGACCTAGTTTTTAACCCCATATGACCCATTTTCAAACTTGACCAAGATATAATTAAGACAAACATTCTGACAAAGTTGCATCAAGCTCGGGTCTAAAATATGGCCTCTAGAGTGTACACAAGGTTTTTCCAATATTTGACCTAGTGACCTAGTTTTTGACCCCACATGACCCATTTTCGAACTTGACCGAGATTTCATTGAGACAAACAATTAAGATAAACATTCTGACAAAGTTGCATCAAGCTCGGGTCAAAAATATGGCCTCTAGAGTGTACACAAGGTTTTTCCAATATTTGACCTAGTGACCTAGTTTTTAACTTCATGTGACCCATTTCCGAACTTGATCAAGATATAATTACGATAAACAATTTGACAAAGTTTCATCAAGATTGGGTAACAAATATGACCTCTAGTGTACACAAGTTTTTTCAAGTATTTGACCTAGTGACCTAGTTTTTGACCCCACATGACCCATTTTTGAACTTGACCGAGATTTCATTAAGACAAACATTCTGACAAAGTGTCATCAAGATCGGGTCAAAAATATGGCCTCTAGAGTGTACACACGGTTTTTCCAAAGTTTGACCTAGTGACCTAGTTTTTAATACCATGTGACCCATTTTTGAACTTGACCAAGATATAATTAAGACAAACATTTTGACAAAGTCTCATCAAGATTGGGTCAGAAATACGGCTTCTAGAGTGTACACAAGGTTTTTCAAGTATTTGACCTAGTGACCTAGTTTTTAATCCCATGTGACCCATTTTCAAACTTGACCAAGATATAATTAAGACAAACATTCTGACAAAGTTGCATCAAGCTCGGGTCAAAAATATGGCCTCTAGAGTGTACACAAGGTTTTTCCAATATTTGACCTAGTGACCTAGTTTTTGACCCCACATGACCCATTTTCGAACTTGACCGAGATTTTATTGAGACAAACATTCTGACAAAGTTTCATGATGATTGCATCAGAAATGTGGCCTCTAGAGTGTACACAAGCAAAAGTTAACGGACGGACGGACGGACGACGGACAACGGACAACACACCATCCCATAAGCTCTGCTGGCCCCTTGGCCAGTAGAGCTAATAAAACTAATTATTCCCGCACTTTTATTCTTTGAACATGCTGGAAATGTTATCGTCTCTGTCCATGCGTCCATGATGGAATGCATCTCCTCCTACATGGATAAAGCTATGGTCTTCATACTTGGGGCTATGATTGACCTAGGTCCAGGGATGTGCACAAAACTTTTGGAATTATGATTCAACCCCTGGGGGCAGGGCTAGGGCGGTAGGGGTGGTTTTACAATAAAGTTTTATGGTGTTTTACGTCAATTTCAACACACGTCAGGTTATATATGGTGGTCGATTCTTTTGTGGTGGAGGCAGACCACCCACTTTTCCTGGGTAGAACCAGTACTGTACACAACACCTCCCGCCATCCGTAATAATTGACACTTCCACACAAGTCGAGCTCACAGTGGGATTCGAACCCACAAATGAATGAATAACTCCTTAATGTATAACATACTGATCTGAAATTGTGCGTGTAATCGTTGTCTCAAGTTATAAAATATATATGGGATTTTGAATGGGACGCCTAGGTCCTGCACTGAGGGTTACACCCAAGGGGCTCAGCGGGGTCAAAATTTATTTTTCGAGATCCCCACCCTATAACCATATATACACTTACTGGGCATGAACAGACAGATAGAAACATCCAAACCAGCATCGGCGCTGGGGACATAGACCCTGGGTCATAACATGGAAACCATTGAGATCCTCACCCTGTAACCATAAACTAGTATACACTTACTGGACATGAACAGGCGGATAGAAACATCCAAACCAGCATCGGCGCTGGGGACATAGACCCTGGGTCATAACATGGAAACCATTGAGATCCTCACCCTGTAACCATAAACTAGTATACACTTACTGGACATGAACAGGCGGATAGAAACATCCAAACCAGCATCGGCGCTGGGGACATAGACCCTGGGTCATAACATGGAAACCATTGAGATCCTCACCCTGTAACCATAAACTAGTATACACTTACTGGACATGAACAGGCGGATACAACCATCCAACCAGCATTGGCCCCCGAGGTCCATCTCAATCCCTGGTCCATCCCAATCCCTGGGAACATAGCACCTGGGTCATAACTGGGAAGCTGTTGAGATCCCTCAGATGGGATTTTGAATGGGACACCTAGGTCATGCCCTGAGGGTTACTCTCGAGTATGTGGGCAGGGTAAAAAATTATTTCTCACTGAAAAGGGTTGTGTTGAACATTTTTCAGAGCAGTGTATAAAAGAATTGCCCCAAGATAATAATACTGATGTGGCAGGGTCAAAGATGTGGCTTTATATAGAGCACGGAGATTTGTGATGGCGCACCATCGACTGCGCAATCTCGTTTAAATTAAAATGCTAAAATGTTACTGTCCTACAGTATGCGTTTTTAAAACATGAGCATTTCGGTCCCTATACATGTATAGGCCTTTCGGGGATGATATTGAAAATGGTTAATAACGTCTACGACACTGTGTGTCCAGGTTCAAGCACACATTTTACCTGTTGGTTATTCCAATATTACTATTACACTGAATCCCAATTCATATGCTGCAGTATTTGTTACATTTATTCCTGAGATTCACAGCTGCATCAATAAAACAATTATGTATCCATCAAATACTGCAACATTCCGACCATGATCACCTGCACCATCATCATGGTGACAGTAATCAGCCATCACAGACTGTTAGCCACTATCAGAATCGTCTTTATGCCGACTTTTCTTGTGTTTTCTCTTCTTTTTCTTCTCGCCATCTTTATGTTTGTGCCTTTTCTTGTGTTTTTTCTTCTTCTTTGTCTCCTCAGGATCAGAGTCTGTATTACTATTGCTATGTTTTCGTTTTCTGAAGCTTTTTGCCTTTAGTTTCTTTTCCTTTTTATGCCTGATCATAAAAAAAGTAAAACAACATTCTTTGTAAATCTGGTACATCTAAGCACACTGTATTGATGTTAACATTATCACTGGGCTTAGCAAATGGCATCAACTGAACAAGAAAAAGTAAAGTGGCAATAAAAACTAGAACTGTTGCCAAAGGCTAACAAGTACATTCCCCCCAACCCTGCAGGGAATTTTAGTCACTTGAAGAATGACCGAATATGTCCTGGAAGAATGACCGAATATGTCCTGGAAGAATGACCGAATATGTCCTGGAAGAATGACCGAATATGTCCTGGAAGAATGACCAAATATGTCCTGGAAGAATGACCGAATATGAATGACCGAATATGTCCTGGAAGAATGAGCGAATATGTCCTGGAAGAATGAGCGAATATGTCCTGGAAGAATGACTGAATATGTCCTGGAAGAATGACCGAATATGTCCTGGAAGAATGACCGAATATGTCCTGGAAGAATGAGCGAATATGTCCTGGAAGAATGAGCGAATATGTCCTGGAAGAATGAGCGAATATGTCCTGGAAGAATGAGCGAATATGTCCTGGAAGTGATGCATTTATGTGGGCATCATTTGATTCCGAAAAAGGGAAATAACTCTTTTAAAACACCGAAGTTATTTTTCATTACTTCGTTTCTGTGGGGTATAACTATATTGTGGATCAGCAACTTTCTTTTCAGAAAATAAGGTTTTTAATAGCTGAATTATTAAAATGATGGAATGGCCCAAGAGGGCACTACTTGCTAAAATGGCGCATATAACAGGGAGTGATGTATCCAGCCTGTCAAACTCATGCAAAATGAAATGGGGTTGTTTGTAATGCAGTATCAGAGAAGAAGATGCTGTGTTTTTTGTCTTTTTTTTTTTTGTCTGATGTTCACCACATACGGTATTGTCTAAACTATTGTCCCCGCATCCCCGCATCCCCGCCCCACTGACTGACTTGTCATTTGGTGTACAATACACTGTCTAGTGATGAAAAAATACACAATCACATTTCGTTATAATATTCCAAGCAGTTCAGGACTTATAGACAAGGCACAAGACTTGCACCGCGTTGACCTGTGACCTGGAGATATAGTACTCAACACAATCTTAATTAAAACAAATACTCGTGTCAAGTTTGGTGATAATCCAAAACAGGTTTTTATACTCACAAGCTAACTCCCTTCTTTCAACATAACATATACAAAACATGTGACCACAGGGGTGGGATAATTTATGAACTCAGGGTCACCATTTTAACAAACTTGATATCGGACCATCAACAAATGTGTCTTGCAACTTATTAAGGTCTAGATCTAGTAGTTTCAGAGAAGAAGAGTTTTCTTAAATTTTCCTTTATGAAACATGCAAGTCGCTGGGGAGGGGCCAGATTTGACAACAGATTCACCATTTGAACAAACTTGTTTGAGGATTATTAGCTTTAAAGTCTATAAGCAAAAGTGTTGGAACTCCAGCAGACAGGGACCAGGAACTCAAGCAGACAGGGACCAGGAACTCAAGCAGACAGGGACAAGGAACTCAAGCAGACAGGGACCAGGAACTCCAGCAGACAGGGACCAGGAACTCAAGCAGACAGGGACCAGGAACTCAAGCAGACAGGGACCAGGAACTCCAGCAGACAGGGACCAGGAACTCAAGCAGACAGGGACCAGGAACTCCAGCAGACAGGGACCAGGAACTCAAGCAGACAGGGACCAGAAACTCAAGCAGACAGGGACCAAGAACTCAAGCAGACAGGGACCAGGAACTCAAGCAGACAGGGACCAGGAACTCAAGCAGACAGGGACCAAGAACTCAAGCAGAGAGGGACCAGGAACTCAAGCAGACAGGGACCAAGAACTCAAGCAGACAGGGACCAGGAACTCAAGCAGACAGCGACCAGGAACTCAAGCAGACAGGGACCAGGAACTCAAGCAGACAGGGACCAGGAACTCAAGCAGACAGGGACCAAGAATTCTAGCAGACAGGGACCAGGAACTCAAGCAGACAGGGACCAGGAACTCAAGCAGACAGGGACCAAGAACTCAAGCAGACAGGGACCAGGAACTCAAGCAGACAGGGACCAGGAACTCAAGCAGACAGGGACCAAGAACTCAAGCAGACAGGGACCAGGAACTCAAGCAGACAGGGACCAGGAATTCAAGCAGACAGGGACCAAGAACTCAAGCAGACAGAGACCAGGAACTCAAGCTCTTGTTATTTCAGGGAACAATACTTTTGAAGATAAATGTATTCCTATATAACCCTATGTAAAACTGTTACTCCAGGGCTGGACTACATTTGACACTAGGTACATCATTTGAACAAACTTGGTAGAAAACCATTTACTGAGGACCATAAGCTAATGCTTCATGTAAACAATTTGAACTATCTATTGCTGTTCCAGAGAAAACCTTTAAAGATTTACTTAATTTCACTTGATGTAAAACTGTGACTCCTGTCTTCTTTGAGAAACTTCATCTGAGACTAACAGTCCTGGTTAGAATTCTACTCACCTGTCTTTATGTTTTCTGTGAGAAGATTCTTCAGAGCTGGAGCTGCTGGTTGGATCAAACTTTTCTGGATACAATTCCTTAAAGCCACTATGTCCCCATCTGAAAAATAAAACAATCCACTAATTGGCTGTGTGCTTGCTTGAAGGTCTAATGTTTATAGTCCCTTTAAACCATTGTGCCAAATGTTCAGCACCGAAAACTGGTTGGACCCCAGTATCTTTAATTTATTAAAGAAAATGCATCATGTATACTGATTCATACTACTGCATACTTTTTTTCTCCCCAAGTTCTTTTTGGGGGAGTATATAGTCGCCACTTTGTCCCTCTATCCAGATTTTTTGTTCGGAGCATAACTTGAAAACTGCTAATGGGACAGGAATGAAACTGCCCAAAATGATACAGGGCAATGAGAGGAAGTGCAAAAACTGTAACTCTTCATATCTTCATTTAAACTAGAGTTATTGCCCTTTGTAATTTTATACTTTAAATTCTTACTTGAAAAATACTTATGGGACTGAAATTTCACACAATAATAGCATTCAATCAGGAGAAGTGAAGTGCACAAGAACCACAAATCTATCTTAATTCAATTACAGTAATTTCCCTTTATAATTTTACACTTAATAATTCCTGCCCGGGCCATAACTTGAAGAAAAACAAGCAAATTTGATGAACTGATATCCCCCACCGAATGTATTATCCTCGAGTGGAAGAAATGTGTTCCGATTGTTTTTGAATTAGTATAAATCATGACCGCCTTCATAAATTCGAATATCTACTAGATATAGGTATTTTTGAAATTCATCACCATAGTAAATTTGAAAAAAAGATGTACCATTAATTTTGAAAGTACTGAATTTTATAGTGGGACTAAAGGGCTGGACTGGGTGTAATATTAGCAGGTGTGTATAATAATATAGTAATAAATGTAATATACAAGAAATGTAGAATTGTGTACCAAATGATTACTTTTTAATTACCTGGCCATGTGATATTTATCAATCTGATTACTTCATTTCATTACTACGGCTACTATCAGATGATCTTGTTAATTCAGGGGAGGGATGTATCTGGCTCAAGTTTGGTTAGCTTTAAAATAAATCAAACTTTCGTTAATATAAACACTCATGCCAAGTTTGACATGTGACCCAGGGGCAGAGCCAAATTTGACCCCAGTGTCACCATTTGAGCAAACTTTGTAGCGGACCATAAGCCGAGTGTAAATACAAAAATATTAAACTGTTGACTCTTGTAGTTTCAGAGAAGATTTTTTAAAGTTTTTCCCTATATATGTCTATGAAAAACTGCAACCCCTGGGGCGGGGCCAAATTTGACTCCAGGGTCACCATTTGAACACAAGAGGCCCAAGAGGGCCTGTGGACGCTCTACTGGCTAAAACAGCTCTTATAGATTTAGATAGATATAGCTCTCTTCTCCTAAGATATAGCTCTCTTCTCCTATAGATTTAACAAAGGAAAATACAATATAGCATTTTTCAACAAATCAAGGGCCATAACTCTGTTATTACTAATAAGATCTAGCTGGTTTTCGAAATTGTCCAAGATTTCATTGATATACCGCGCTTTGCACAACTAGACATCATACTGAGCCTTCCTGCCAAATTTCGTAGAAATCCAACAAGCCATTTGAGAGGAGTAGTGCGGACAAGAAATTTAAAATAACAAGAGGTCAATGACCTTGAAGCTCTACTGATTGATTTTGATTTCAGGAAGTAGTCGCTACAGACTTGTTTTTTGAAAAATTATTTTTAGCCGTGGCGGCCATCTTGAATTTCCGGCCGACCTGAAATTTTGCTAGGATCAATTAGACATCAAGAGCAACATTCCTGTGAAGTTTCATGAAAATCCGTCAAGTAGTTTCACAGGAATAGTCGCTACAAGTTTTCATTATATAACTCTATGTAAACAAAGATGGCCGCTGACAGCCATGTTTAACGTCGAATCAAAATAATGTTTGACTCTGATAACCATCATGTCATGCTGATCATTTTACAAAAAGTCCCATATCAATATCACTTATAGTTTTCAAGACGTAGTCGCTACAAACTTCTTTTTTAAAAAATCTATTTTAGCTGTGGCGGCCATCTTGAATTTCTAGCCGATCTGAAATTTTGCTAGGATCAATTAAACATTAAGAGCAACATTCCTGTAAAGTTTCATGAAAATCTGCCAAGTAGTTTCAAAGGATTAGTCGCTACAAGTTTTTACTATATAACTCTTATGTAAACAAAGATGGCTGCTGGCAGCCATGTTTAACGTTGAATCAAAACAATTTTTGACAAGGACCAACATCATGTCATGTTGATCATTTTACAAAAAGTCCAATAGCAATATCACTTATAGTTTTCAATTAGTAGTCGCTACAAACTTGTATTTTGAATATCTAATTTTAGCCATGGCAGCCATGTTGAATTTCCGGGCGACCTGAAATTTTGCTAGGATCAATAAGACATCAAGAGCAACATTCCTGTGAAGTTTCATGAAAATCCGTCAAGTAGTTTCAGAGGAGTAGTCGCTACAAGTTTTCATAATATAACTCTATGTAAACAAAGATGGCCACTGGCAGCCATGTTTAACGTTGAATCAAAACGATTTTCGACAAGGACCAACATCATGTCATGCTGATCATTTTAGAAAAAGTCCCATATCAATATCACTTATAGTTTTCATGAAGAAGTCGCTACAAACTTGTTTTTTAAAAACCTATTTTTAGATCTGGCGGCCATCTTGGATTTCACATCTACATGAATTTTTGCTAGGATCAACTAGACTTCATGGGCAACATTTCTGTAAAGTTTCATGAAAATCCATTCAGTAGTTTCAGAGGAGTAGTCGCTACAAAAAAACAGTTAACGGACGGACGGACAGACGGACAGACAGACGGACGGACGGACGACGGACACCGCACCACGGCATAAGCTCTGCTGATCTCTGATCAGTAGAGCTAAAAATTGAGAAAGTTATAATCAACGTTAAGTTTTTGTGAAGAAAATGAGTATTTAACCCATATAATGACCTTCAGTATGACCATGACCTTTATATTTTAGTATGGTCATGTCGATGTTGTCATGATGAGTATATATTGAAAGTCTGATGAAGAAATATCAAGAAATGAGAAAGTTATAACCAACATTAAGTTTTTGTGAAGAAAATGACTATTTGACCTTCAGTGTGACCTTGAACTTTATATTTTAGTATGGTTATGTCGATGTCATATGAGTATATATTGAAAGTCTGATGAAGAAATATCAAGAAATGATAAAGTTATAACCAACGTTAAGTTTTTGTGAAGAAAATGAGTATTTAGCCCATATAATGACCTTCAGTGTGACCTTGACCTTTATATTTTAGTATGGTCATTTCCCTGTTGTCATGATGAGTATATATTGAAAGTCTGATGAAAATGAGTTATAAGCAACGTTAAGTTTTCGTAAAGAAAAAATGTGCATTCATCCCATATAATGACCTTCAGTGTGACCTTGACCTTTATATTTTAGTATGGTCATTTCCCTGTTGTCATGGTGAGTATATATTGAAAGTCTGATGAAGAAATATCAAGAAATGAGCAAGTTATAAGCAACGTTAATTTTTACGTAAAGAAAAAAAGTGTATTTAACCCATATAATGACCTTCAGTGTGACCATGACCTTCATATTTTAGTATGGTCATGTCCGAGTTGTCATGATGAGTCTATACTGAAAGTCGGATGAAGAAATATCAAGAAATGAGAAAGTTATAACTAACGTTAAGTTTTTGTGAAGAATGTCGATGCTACCATGATGAGTATATACTGAAAGTGATGAAGAAATATCAAGAAATGAGAAAGTTATAACCAATGTTAAGTTTTCGTGAAGGAAAAAAAAGAGTATTTAACCCATATAATGACCTTCAGTGTGAACTTGACCTTTATATTTTAGTATGGCCATGTCGGAGTTGTCATGATGAGTATATATTGAAAGTTTGATAAGTTTGATGAATAAATATCACGAAATGAGAAAGTTATAGCCAAGGTTATGTTTTCCTGAATGAAAAACTGAGTATTTAACCCATATAATGATCTTCAGTGTGACCTTGACCTTCATATTTTAGTATGGTCATGTCAATGTTGTCATGGTGAGTACATATTGAAAGTTTATATGAAGAAATATAAAGAAATGAGAAAGTTATAGCCAACGTTAAGTTTTCGTGACGGACTGACGGACGGACGGACTTCGAAAAAGCGACACAAAAATAGTAAACCTTTTTATCACATAAAACTGCTTGTATTCCGTATAATATACCCATTACGTATTTCCTTATATTAACCATGTGTAATACAAGGGGATCGAAATTTCAAAATTCAAAATTCAGAAATTTCAAAATTCAAAAATTCAAAAATTTCAAAATTCAAAATTCAAAAATTCAAAATTTCAACAAGAGGTCAATGACCTTGAAGCTCTACTGATTGATTTTGATTTCAGGAAGTAGTCGCTACAGACTTGTTTTTTGAAAATCTATTTTTAACCGTGGCGGCCATCTTGAATTTCCGGCCGACCTGAAATTTTGCTAGGATCAATTAGACATTAAGAGCAACATTCCTGTGAAGTTTCATGAAAATCCGTCAAGTAGTTTCAGAGGAGTAGTCGCTACAAGTTTTCATTATATAACTCTATGTAAACAAAGATGGCCGCTGGTAGCCATGTTTAACGTCAAATCAAAACGATTTTCGACAAGGACCAACATCATGTCATACTGATCATTTTAGAAAAAGTCCCATATCAATATCTCTTATAGTTTTGAAGAAGTAGTCGCTACAAACTTATTTATTTTAAATCTATTTTTAGCTGTGGCAGCCATCTTGAATTTCCGGCCG
This sequence comes from Cyrtodaria siliqua, assembly GCA_037043455.1. Taxonomy (NCBI): domain Eukaryota; kingdom Metazoa; phylum Mollusca; class Bivalvia; order Adapedonta; family Hiatellidae; genus Cyrtodaria; species Cyrtodaria siliqua. The sequence goes on from JAWPHD010006971.1 coordinate 131,609, forward strand.
ACCTGAAATTTTTCTAGGATCAACTAGACATCAAGAGCAACATTCCTGTGAAGTTTCATGAACTTCCGTCAAGTAGTTTCAGAGGAGAAGTCGCTACAAGTTTTTACTATATAACTCTATGTAACCAAAGATGGCCACTGGCAGCCATGTTTAACGTCGAATCAAAATAATTTTCCACAAGGATCAACATCATGTCATGCTGATCATTTTAGAAAAAGTCCCATATCAATATCACTCACAGTTTTCAAGAAGTAGTCGCTACAAACTTATTTTTTAAAAATCTATTTTTAGCTGTGACGGCCATCTTGAATTTCTGGCAGATCTGAAATTTTGCTAGGATCAATTAGACATCAAGAGCAACATTCCTGTAAAGTTTCATGACAATCCGTAAGTAGTTTCAGAGGAGTAGTCGCTACAAGTTTTTATTATATAACTCTATGTAAACAAAGATGGCCGCTGGCAGCCATGTTTAACGTTGAATCAAAACGATTTTTGACAAGGATCAACATCATGTCATGCTGATCATTTTAGAAAAAGTCCCATATCAATATCACTTATAGTTTTCAAGAAGTAGTCGCTACAAACTTGTAATTTAAAACTCTATTTTTAGCTTTGGCGGCCATCTTGGATTTCACATCAACATGAATTTTTGCTAGGATCAACTAGACTTTATGGGCAACATTTCTGTAAAGTTTCATGAATATCCATCCAGTAGTTTCAGAGGAGTTGTCGCTACAAATAAAAGTTTACGGACAGACGGACGGACGACAGACGCCGCACCAAGGCATAAGCTCTGCTGATCTCTATATAAAACTGATCCAACAAGGGCCACTTATGAGAAAAATAAACAAGAGGCGCAAGAGGGCCTGTGGACGCTCTACTGGCTAACATGGCTCTTATAACATCAATGAAGCGAGTGACTGCCATTAACGTTTTTTTGGAAGTTTCGGGAAAAAACAGCTTTTGAACTAAATCAAGGGCCATAACTAAAGAATCTGTTAAAGTTCAGTAAAGATCAGATGAAAATGAAGACCCTACCTTTAACGAGGCAAAATATAGCATTTTTAACTAAATCAAGAGCCATAACTCCTCTGTTACTGGTCCGACTGGTCCAACATAGAGCTAAAAAAAATATTAATTAAAAAAAATTAAAAGAAAAAATAAATAAAAAAATATATATATTAATTTAAAAAAATAATTAAAAAAATAAAAGTTTGGTTACGATCGGATGAAAAATGAAGGCCCTCTCGTCCTAATGAGGCAAAATATAGCGTTTTGAACTAAATCAAGGGCCATAACTAAGTTGTTACTGGTCCGATATGTTTGGTTTTCAAACTTGTCCGAGCTTTCATTGATATTAACAATCTGATAAAGTTTGGTAAAGATCGGATGAACAATGAAGCCCCAATCGTCTTAATGAGGCAAACTATAGCAATTTTAACTAAATCAAGGGCCATAACTCCGCTGTTACTGGTTCAATATGGCTAGTTTTCGAACTTGCTCGAGCTTTCATTGATATTAACAATCTGATAAAGTTTGGTAAAGATTAGATGAACAATGAAGCCCATATCGTCTTAACGAGGCAAAATATAGCATTTTTAACTAAATCCAGGGCCACAACTCCGCTGTTACATGTCCGATATGGTTGGTTTTCGAACTTGTTCGAGCTTTCAATGACATTAACAATCTGATAAAGTTTGATAAAGATCGGATGAACAATGAAGCCCCTATCGTCTTAACGAGGCAAAATATAGCATTTTTAACTAAATCAAGGGCCATAACTCCGCTCTTACTATTTCGATATGGCTGGTTTTCGAACTTGTCCGAGCTTTCATTGATATTAACAATCTGATAAAGTTTGGTAAAGATTGGATGAACAATGAAGCCCCTAGCGTCTTAACGAGGCAAAATATAGCATTTTTAACTAAATCAAGGGTCATAACTCCGCTGTTACTAGTCCGATATGGCTGGTTTTCGAACTTGTCCGAGCTTTCATTTAGATTAACAATGTGGTAAAGTTTGGTAAAGATATGATGAAAAACGAAGGCCCTATCATCTTAACGAGACAAAATATAGCAATATAGCATTTTCAACTAAATCAAGGATCATAACTCTGGTGTTACTGGTCCGATCTGGCTGGTTTTCGAACTTGTCTGAGCTTTCATTGATATTAACAATGTGGTAAAGTTTGGTATAGATAGGTTGAATAATGAAGGCCCTATTGTCTTAACGAGGCAAAATATAGCAATATAGCATTTTTAACTAAATCAAGGGCCATAACTCCGCTGTTACTTGGCCGATCTGGCTGGTTTTCGAACTCATCCGAGCTTTCATTGATATTAAAAACCTGTTAAAGTTTGGTAAAGATTGGATGAAAAATGAAGGCCCTATTGTCTTAACGAGACAAAAGTTAACAACGGACGGACGGACGACGGACGGACGGACGGACAACTCGGCATCCCATAAGCTCTGCTAGCCTTCGGCCAGTAGAGCTAAAAATTAGAAATTTAAAAAAAAAATTTTTTTAGTGACCTTTGACCTCTGACCTCTATGTATGACCTTGACCTTGGAGCCACAGACCTGGATTTTGTGTGCGACACGTCGTTTGGTTGTGGTCAGAACATGTGCCAAGTTATTTGAAAATCCGTCCAGGCATGCAAAAGTTATTGACTGGACACGATTTGACCTTTGACCTCTAAGTGTGACCTTGACCTTGGGGCCACATACCTGGATATTGTGCGCGACACATTGTCTTGTTGTGGTGAGCACTTGTTCCAAGTTATTTGAAAGTCCGTCCATCAATGCCAGAGTTATTGACCGGACACGATTCGACTTTTGACCTCCAAGTGTGACCTTGATCTTGAAGACCTGGGTTTTGCGCGCGACACATCGTCTTGTTAGGGTGATCATTTGTGCCAAGTTATTTAAAAATCCCTGAAGGGGTTGTGACGTTACGGTCCGGACACGAAATTGCGTACCTGTTTTTGACCTATGAATAGCAAGTGTGACCTTGACTTTTGAGGTACGGACCTGGGTTTTGTGCGCGACACATCGTCTTGTTATGGTTATCACTTGTGCCAAGTTATTTAAAAATCCCTGCAGGGGTTGTGATGTTACGGTCCGGACACGAAAATGCGTACCTGTTTTTGACCTATGAACTGCAAGTGTGACCTTGACCTTTGAGGTACGGACCTGGGTATTACGCAAGACACATTGTCTTGTTCTGGTGATTACTTGTGCCGTGTTATTTAAAAATCCCTGCAGGGGTTGTGACGTTATGGTCCGGACACGAAATTGTGCTGTTTTTGACCTATGAACTGCAAGTGTGACCTTGACCTTTGAGGTACGGACCTGGGTTTTGCGCGCGACACATCATCTTGTTGAGGTGATCACTTATGCCAAGTTAATTAAAAATCCATGCAGGGGTTTTGAAGGTACAGTCCAGACACGAACTGCGGACGGACGGTGTGTTTACTATATATCAAATCTCACTGGAGGCATATTTTTAAACTATTTTTAAAAAATATGCCTCCAGTGAGATTTGAACCCTCGACCTGAATAATTCAAGGGGACATTTATCAATTTAAGGGCAATAACTCCGGTGTTACTAGGACGATTCCGAAATAAATTTACCGAGTCACATCCCACTATTGAGATAAACATTATAATGAAGTTTAACAAAAATCAAACAAGCGCTTGTCAAGATATGGCTGTGGTCGGACAGAATTAAGCAATTTTTATCAATTAAAGGGCAGTAAATCCAGCATTCAACAAAATAGCCGCGTGTCATCCCACTATCAGGATAAACATTATTACCAAGTGTAATGAAAATCCAACCTACAGTTATGAAGATATGGCTCTGGACGGACGGACAGACAACGCCAAATTAATATCCCTTCGCCTTTGGCGGGGGATAAAAAAATGGAACTGGGACGAAACTTCACATAATGATAGAGGCGAAAGAGGGAAAGTGCAGAGCACAAGAACAATAACTATTATCTTTATTCAAATTGGAGTTATTGCCCTTTGTAATGTTATACATGTACTTGTAATTATTGTATGGAGAATTAACTTGAAAACTACTATTGCGACTGCAATGAAACTTCACACAATGCATTATGGTAGAGGGCAGTGAGAGGATGTGCAGTGTGCAATAACCACAACTCTTTCTTCATAAAAATTAGAGTTATTGCCCTTTATAATTTTATATTTACAATTCTTGTCCAGAGCACAAGTTTTAACTGCTAATGGGAATGGAATGAACATTCACACAATGATAGAGGGTAATGAGGTGAAGTGCAGAGCACAAGAACCATAACTCTTAACTTTAGCTTGAGCAAACACATATAAAATTATCCCTCTTCGTACCATTACACTGATTTTCAAATACCGGTAACGTGTATCGGACATCTCTCACCTGGAATGTAATGTATTGCTATTCTCCTTTATTTAGTATGTTATTGCTTTTGACCTTTGTCTAATAACACACAAACCTACTAGATAAATTTTTTATTGACATTTTTCCTTTAACTTTATGCATTATGTCCACTGATAAAACTTCATTCAAATAAAGCATAGAATTTGGAAAGCATCCATTGGTTCTACCAATATTCTTGTTTGCTTAGGAAATGATAAGTG